>VXCM01002828.1:0-94340 GCA_014773175.1 Lucifuga dentata | reverse complement strand
CTTATGATACACTTAGTATCGTTTTACTATACACTTACTATAGTCTTACTACACACTTACTATAGTTTTCCTGTACACTTACTAGTCTTACTATACACTTAATATCATCTTTTTATTTTACACACTTACTACAGCCTTACTATACATTTACTATAATCTTAATATACACTTATAGTCTTACTATATACTTACTATAGTCTTTTAACACACTTAGTATAGCCTTACTATACACTTACTATAGTCTTTCTATACACTTACTATAGTCTGTTTATACACTTACTATAGCCTCATTATACATTATATTATAGTGTTACTTTACACTTACTGTAGTCTTACTATACACTTACTATAGTCTTGCTACACACTTACTGTAGTCTTTTTATACACTTACTATAGTCTTAGTATAGTAAGTGTAAGAGTATAGTAAGACTATACAAGTAAGTAAGACTATACAGTTACTATAGTCTTACTATACACTTAGTGTAGTCTTATAGTAAGTGTATAGTNAAGTAAGACTATACAGTTACTATAGTCTTACTATACACTTAGTGTAGTCTTATAGTAAGTGTATAGTAAGACTATAGTAAGATTATAGTAAGTGTATGGTAAAACTGTATTAATTGTATAATAAGACTGTAGTAATTGTATAGTAAGACTAAATTAAGTGTCTAGGAAGGCTATAGTAAGGTATGCACTAAAATGTAAGCATGCTTGTTGCAGCACCACCTTCAGGCCAATCCGCATATTTTTGTTTCCTGAGTAGTGGGTGAGATGTTGAACTAATCTGTCAAGTTTTAGTCGCTGTAGTGTTTACAATGTTTTAGGAAGAAATTCTTAAACCAAAATTTGCAAAAAATTCAAAATGGTGGACAAGCTACGAGATGGAAAGGGGTGTGGCTTAAATGGATAGGTGTGTCTTAGCCCAAGGAATACAGAGAAAAAAGAATTTTGATTCCACGATTTACGGTGTAGAAGTTATTGATGAAAGTTTACTGTGGGTGTTATAGCACCCCCATCAGGTCAATTTATGATTCATTTTATGCAGATGTCTGTAGTGAACATGTCCACCAAGTTTGGTTGCTGTAGACTAATTCCTTCAGAAGATATACCACATGTTGTACAATTAGCTACGCCTACAAATTTCTCAGCCAATTGCAGCAAAATGATTCAGAGTATCAAAAAACTGAAATGGTACTGTTTTCCGACNTCAGCCAATTGCAGCAAAATGATTCAGAGTATCAAAAAACTGAAATGGTACTGTTTTCCGACTTGGGACAGACATGCCACATGCAAATTTTGGTAATGATTGAGCCAAAATTGGAGGCGGAGATATGAAAAAACGGTTTCAGAAACAATTGAAGATGGGAGAAAATCTAGTCATGGGGGAAGAGTTTGGAATATACCATTGGATGCATATAGATCCAGGGNGAGAAAATCTAGTCATGGGGGAAGAGTTTGGAATATACCATTGGATGCATATAGATCCAGGGAAAAAGAATTTCCATCGCTTGATGACTCAGTTTTTTCCAAAATGTGTTTAACAAACATGTCCATCAAGTCTGGTTACTTGAGATTAATTCCTTCAGGAGATATACTACATTTTATAGCAGATGTTGTAAAATTAGCCACACCTACAACTTTGACAGCCAATTGCAGCAAAACAGTAAAGAATATCAAAAAATATAAAATGATACTTTTTTTCAGTTTGGTCCAAACATGTCATATGTAAATTTTGGTGATGATTGAGCCAAAACTGGAGGAGGAGGACAAAACTGTTTCAGAAACAATTCAAAATGGCAGAAAATCTAGTCAGGCATAAATGGGTGTGGCCTTTATGGATAGATGCGTATAGTTCCAATCAAAGGTAAAAAGAATTTAGATTCTAGGACTTGCGGTTCAAAAGTTATAGGCCAAGTTATATGCAAAAATTTTGAATTTCTTATTATAGCGCCACCCTCAGGCCGATCGGTTTACATTTTGTCACCTGAGTAGTGCTGAAGTTTTTGTAGCTAACTGACATTGCCGTGGGAGATGCAGCCGTGAAGAGATTTGTGAACAACATATGCTAATCCTTTATAATGGAGTCAATCTTCAGTCAATCTGCATTGGTTCTTACAGATCACACCGTGCCACTCAAAAAGGTACTATACCATTACATTCTACACAAGGTATATATTTAACCATGATCCAGAATGTGCTTGTTAGTTTGGCAAGTATTGTTGCTGCATCATGACTTTCTAAATGGACAATTTTATTTCTACAACATGTTAAAAAAAAATCCCTCAAGCCATATTTGTAATTTGGTAAACTAACAGAAATGTTGCCAAGACAATAAAACAACTCCTGCCAGGACTTGAACCTGGTACTTCCATGTACAGAATGGATGCGTTACCATGATACACCACAGGAGTTTGGTGTGAGCTTGCTGCAACATCCTACAGGCAACATAAAGCTCAGGCTGCTGGTGATGTTAAAGCACCTCTAATGCAAGCACACCAAGTCAGCCTGGAAAGCTGAAATCTAACATTTAGCAACTTGAGAAACAAGAATGATACTCTGCAAAACAGCAAGTAAGTTCTGGATGACAGGTTACCAGTTTATATAAAAACACAAAGTGTATGTGGTCTATTTTGACACTGTCCATACAAGTGATTTGTTCCATAAATGTAGAAATCTGAGAAGAGTGCAGCATTGTTCGGGATGCCACTGCAGAGTATCTTAAAACAAATGAGTCACAAGGCTGACAATTTTANTTGTTCGGGATGCCACTGCAGAGTATCTTAAAACAAATGAGTCACAAGGCTGACAATTTTATGCCAAAAAAAAAAATCACTTTATTAGTTTACCTACAACACTGGGAAAAAACAAAACAAACTAATTTCTACACAAACAAAAGTATCAGTCATTTTTATCCACTGGGTGGGTATGGCCCACTCAGTTTCACCAGAGCCCTGTTTGCCAGAACATTTCCAGGTGAATCCAGACAGGTCTCTATGGCAACCATAGCAACTGGGTAGCAAGGTAAGCTACCTGCTACAACTCACCTTGTCTGGCAAGCTTGTACTTTGCCTGTTTCCACCTCCTACAGCGAGGATGCGGGGTTGGATTTTGGGAGGCATAAATTTGAAATAATTAACATTACTTGCCATCCTGGCTCACAATTCAAATTTTCACCAAAATTTGCCAATTTCAATTTTTTGGATTATATATCAATGTCATTATTTACTGCCAATAATTGGGCCACTTTAATTTTTGTCATTTTTGTCCATTAAATGAGAGAAATGCATCCATAAATTGGGAGAAATTCATCCATGAGAGAAATGTCAAATGCGAGAAATTCATCTGAGAGAAATGTGTCCAGAAATTGCGAGAAATGAGTCCATATATTGGGACAAAATCATCCATGGAAGAAATTCCGCCATAAAATGCGAGAAATTCAACCATGAGAAAAATGCCAAATGCAAAAAATTGAGCCACACGAGGAAACTGAGCCACAAAATGCAAGAAATTGAGCCATAAAACAACAAATTCATCCAAAGACCAAACATCTCTACAATTATAAACTTATACATTATATGGAATAGGTCACTTACCATTATGGCCTTGCTTGTGTGGCTGCACATCTTGTTGGTAGCTCCCACCACAGGAAGTCCAGGAAACCAGCCTCTGCTGGATCAAGTAACTCAGTCTGAAAGATATTAAAACACAGAAATTCATAAGGACGTGTTGATGATGGAACGAGGTCATTTTAAACCTGAGTGTGTTATAGCTGACTTACCATTATTAATGGTCAGGTGATGATGTCTTCATGTAATAGCCGCCACCTAACAGGATGATGTCATGCAGGTAGCCAACACCAAACAGGATGACATCATGTAGGTAACCACCACCCAACAGGAGGACCAGGAGGCTTCAACTGTATGTACATAGCAAGAAGTGTATAGCAGGAACTTCAACTGTGTCTACATAGAAAAAAAAAAATGTATGTACATAATGTGGAGTTGTATTTTGTGCTGCCAGTAACATTAGCTACTAGTTTTGTCCGCACCAAGTTTAAGAACAAAATAACCGTGTTAACATTAGCTGCAAGTTTCAGTCATTTTAAGACTCACAATACTGCCACTATAAATAACATTAGCTTGGCCATTAAACATCAAGATGAGTTTAACTACTAACTGATTAAATATCAACTTACCATCATCTCCACTGAGACTGATGCTTCCTTCCCACAGGTAGTTGTGCAAGAAATTCATCCAAATGAAACTCCTCCATCAAATGCAAGAAATTCATCCATGAGAGAAATGTCAGAAGTGATAAATTGAGCCACAAAATGAAAAACTGAGCCATAAAATCTGAGAAATTTGTCAAAAATGAAATTGTCCAAACGCAAATCTACTCTACCCAACGTACACCTGAAGCATAAGAATTAAAAGTTGTCACCATATTGTGGTGCTGTTCCTTGGGTTTGAACTGTAGGGAGTGTGTGTAGCAGCAGCACCACACATGTATCTCAAGTATAACACGCAGCATAACATACTGTAGCATCCATGCTAACATCTCAGCAGTAACAAGCCATGCCAACACCTGCTAAACATGCAGCACCAACAAGCTGGCTAACACGTCAACATGCATGCTCACACCTGAACAACTTAACAGCCTGAACATCATTTCAATTCAGCCATCAACAGCTCAAACTGAATTTTTACAGTTCATAATTTGCCAGCAATGCATCTCATTTGCAATATTAAAACCATGTGCAGCTTAGCATGAAGCACTGTAACATACAAACAGCAGCAACCCAGCAAAAAGGTAAAAACAAAAGTTTCTTACCTTTGATGTCTTTGGGTGATGATATGATCCTGCTGATACTGGTTTGTGCATGTGTGAGCTTATGTGTGTGTGTTTTGTGTCACAGCAGCAGCATTTAAAACTGCCAAGCAGGAACCAGCAAAACACCATGCAGAGGAGCAACACAATATTAAAGCCGTTAGCACACTGCTAAATATGCTGCCACCCACACAGCAGCAACTAGCTTAACAGCAATGACAAAGCCCAACAAGTTTGCTAACATTAGCAAGACTAAACACATCAACTCAAATAACTGACTAAAACCAATTTNCAAGTTTGCTAACATTAGCAAGACTAAACACATCAACTCAAATAACTGACTAAAACCAATTTCAGAGATCAGTCACACAACCACAATGGCATCATGACCAGCACCAACACACACCATCATTTCAATCCAGCCATTAACAGCTCAAAATGGAATTTTTACAGCAGCAATACAACTCAGTTGCAATATTAAAACCATGCGCAGCTTAGCATACAGCACAAAAGCATTGCAACATGTTAACATACAAAACAAAAGCAACAGCAAAAAGGTTAAAAAAAAGTTTCCTACCTTTGATGTCTCTGGTGATGATCTGATGAGTTCCACCTGTTGGTCCTGGTTTGCACGTCTGAGCGCGTCACAGCAGCATTTAAAACATTTTCAAACCGCCAAGCAAAACCAGCGATACAGACCAGCAGCCCAACAAACAATATTAAAGCCGTTAGCACACCGCTAAACATGCTACCACCCACACAGCAGCGACTACCAAAGCCGCTACTGACCTGCGAGCATGTTTGCTAACATGTCAACCGAGACTAAACACGGCAACTCAAACAAATAACTGACTAAAACAACAATTTCAGAGTTCTATAACCACAATGGCATCATGACCAAACCAACATTACATACATACATACAACATTAAAACTAAGAACAGCCAGCAGCAAAGTGAAGCACGTATCCTACCTGTTCACAGCAGCTAGGTGAATGGAGCGACATATGGTTGGGCCCTACCATAACTTATTGACGAGAACGTTTTCACAAAACGCACATTCAAACTCGTGATCAACTCTAATAAAAATAAATCTAAGTAATATTAAATAAAAATAATTTGTAAATCTCGCCAGAGCTGTATAAATTGTAAATGGATTTGACCAAGTGTATTGATCTATTATAGGCTTGACTGTGTTGGTTTAGTCCATACCGCCAGTCAGGTCTAGCGGAAGGGCGGGGCCAGAAGTACATGCATTCAAGTTGGTGTAAAACCGAAATATCACAAATAAACTTGCTTTGATGAAGTTTAAGTGTGTAAACAACAAAGCCGTAGAGAGAAATTGAGGATTTAGAGTTTTAGTGTTAAAAGTACAAGTAATTGATTACATATGATTTAGCACGAAAACGAGTAAAACTACTGTTAATGAAACTCGGTACTTCCTGTATGCATTTCATAATAAATGCCCTCCAAGGAATGGATTCTACCGCGAACCACTGTGAGGCTTTTATTGTGAAAGCAAAGTAGGAAGTTTGCGTTTCTGTTGACTGTACCTTAACTACTATCTAAAATTGCAAGCACAGGTGTTGTGAATGAATTAATTAGGGGCTAAATCTGTATTTATGCAAAAAGAAATCCAGAGCAACAAACTGAATAAATCATGACATACTGATGGAATAATCCTGTGAAACTGGACATGAAGAGAAATTTACCACCAAAACAGTTCAGAAATACATGCTGAATTTGCATCAACAGCACACAACATTAATGAAGAGAGAGAGCTATTAAAATTTGTTCAAATACTATCATAAAAAGGAGGAAACAGAAGTAAAGGTGTGCTTGTTGGCCTAAAAGAGAACCAAAATGTAAATATAGCCGCAAGAGGCAGTAAGCGATGTCCGAGCACATACAATGACTCCACGAATTATTCCATTTTTACAGAAGTCGTTATGCAGATACTTACCAAGTTTGGTGACATAGACCTACTCATTCGTGAGATATCACAGTTTTTGTCGAAAAAGCCACACCCACTAAAATTTGGTAGCCAATTGTAGCAAAACAGAAGATACAGAAGGTCCAAAAATGAAGAAGTAGCTTTTCCAGCTTGGTCCAGACATTGTATAAAGCTTGTCTATTGAATCAAAATTATAGGAAGAGTAACGAAAAAACAACTTTGGACAAAAATCAAAATGGTGGATAATCTAGTCGTGGGGGAAGAGGTTGGACTACACCGTTGGATACATATAGACCCAAGGAATGCAGGAAAAAAGAATTTTGATCCTATGACTTACAGTTCAATAGTTGTAGGCCAAAATGTAAACATGCTTAAGCGCCACCTTGAGGCCAATCCGTGTAATTTAATTTTCCTGAGTAGTAATCTCTTATGTTTCATTGCTGTAGCTTTTACGATATTTTAGAAAAAAAATCTTAAATTAAAATTTACATATAAAAAAAAAATCAAAATGGCAGACAAGCTATGAATTAAAAATGGGCATGGCTTAAATGGATAGATGCGTCTTAGCCCAAGAAATACAGAGAAAATACAATTTTGATTCTATGAGCTACCGTTCAGAGGTTATTGATGAAAGTTTACTGTGGGTGTTATAGCGCCCCCATCAGGTCAGTTGATGACTTTTTTTTNACTAACCAAACTGTAACCAAACAGTTTGGTTAGTCTACTAACCATCTTGATGTTTAAATGTAATTTGTTACTTACATCCCCGATGACCTATCACTGGACTGAAGAGGACAGTTTGGAGAGGAAATCTGCAGCATTGGCCTGAGTACGATGACCACTTGGAGCAGGTCCTCCTCCTTCGTTATACCAGAAAGTTTTGCCCAAAGCTAGATTTGATTAAATGTACACTAGATCTACAGTAGGGGTGCACATGTATGCAGTCTTTGATTGGGTTGGCTAAATGCCCTCATACTAAACTGCAATTGGGAAGGAAGAAAAAGGAAGAAAGTGATTTTTGGTTTTCTTGCCTTGTAAGCTGTGCTCTGTGGTCTTAAATTATAGGCCTTTACTTATTTCATTGTTCTGTTGTTTTACAGTTTACTCTTCAATAAAAATGTGTATATAAAAGTCATTTGATTGACATTTCTTTTCTGTTGTCTTTATATGCACAATTGGCATTGGAAAATAATGGAAAGTCATCAAGTTACATGACTTTAATATTACTGTGGTTGGATTATGTTACTGATTACATTTTTTAACAGGTAATTAGTACTGGATTATAATTTTAAATTAACTTTCCGAACCTTGGTTACTAGATCCGCATGCTGATTGATTTAAAGTAATGCCTGTAACAATATTCCTGTAANCTTGGTTACTAGATCCGCATGCTGATTGATTTAAAGTAATGCCTGTAACAATATTCCTGTAAATGTTTATAAAGAGATGAACTGCTATTTATGATGTGAACTGTCATACTGAAATTACTTAAGTTTTGGTCGTCCCCCCCCACCCCAATAAAAAAAAAAAATCTCACTCCAGAGTATTCCAAAACAGTTGGCAGCACTACATACACAGACACACTCGCGGGTAAACATGTTAAGTACCATAAAATACCACATCCGATTCTTTTTCTCTCCACACACTGATTTATCAACAAAGCTCCATAGACTATATAAAAATCAAACAAAACAATGAGCTAACAAGCTAATAGCACACACGTTAGCAAAGAGCGAGATGTTATCAGGCCTGAGTGCAACTTACTCAAAATAAACTGTAAATATTATCACAAAATGGCAACACTTACCGATTGTACATTTGCTGTTGTTGGGTCACATACAGTTGGTATGGATCCATCTTTAAGGATCAGTTTTGAGGCTAAACCAGCGTTGTACTGTCCCTCATTCTTGAAGCAGTCTGAGGTGAAGTGGTTAGCACTGACGAACAAATTAGCAGCCACTGCGGCCGGAACGCTGTTATTGTACATAACATCTAACCACTGTTTCTTTTTAGCCTCTGATGCTGGCAGGGAATACAGACATTTATTTTAGTTTCTGCAGCCAACAACACAACAGTTGGCATGTCTTGCTCAAACCTTCGACATCTCCGAGTCTGTATTAGCGAAGTACAACAATGGCGGCTAGAGTGCGCCGACAGCAGAGGGGAGTGGGAGTGGTTATCCACTCTGAGGTGGCATTAGGCAAATGAGTCCTTTTGTTACATAACAACAGGACCAAAATCAAAATGGCTTGCAGAAGCACATGCTTACCTAAAATGCGGGCTATGGAAACAACACAGAAGCTTTCGCTTTCCAAATTCTCAGGTTTCATAGGCTGAAAGATGACTATAGTATACTGTATATGCATAGGCAAGGAAAAACATGTTTTTCACAACAGGGGACCTTTAATGATGATGATGGGTTTGTGTGTGTGTGTGTGTGTGTGTGTGTGAGAGAGAGAGAGAGAGAGAGAGAGAGAGAGAGAGAGAGAGAGAGCAGAGGATGAGGCTTGAGATCAGACAATCAGATAAAAATCCACCATTTAAATACACTGATTGATCAGCTGATTGGGCTTAAATATCAAATTTATTGCTCATGTCATCAATAAATCATATGATTTCATACTGCTGATCATTCATACTAGGTCTTCATTAATTTACAGGGTCTAAATTTTTGCATGAAGATATGTTTTATGAATCACTTCCCTGACAAGAAAATAAGGAAGCACAGTAGTAACGCCTCTTTCAAGGTAAATGCTAAACAGTGCTGGTGACAGCCGTTCTTGTATGAGGAAACTTGGTTCCGTGACAATATTTGCCCTTATCAACACTTTAAGTCTGGTGCTGTGTTTTATTTTCATCCTTAGTCTGTTTTGCCAATAGTTTGAAAGAGCTTTATTTAATCTATCAATTCATAAATTATTTTTAAGTGCATTAATTAATCAATTGATTATATTTACCAGTGACTGCTCTAATGGCACTCAAGACTCCATAGCAACTGGCTGATTTTGCCTTACTTTTTGCAATTGCAAACTCCCCGAGGGCCTCAGCAACTGATTTCACTGATTGATTCCTCCTGTTTTATTGATTGTGTGATAATGATGAAACTGCATGTTGTATTAAGTCTAAGATAAAAACAAAGTGACGCATGGTGTCATAAAAACTGTAAGACACACACCAAACACACCAACAGAATTGTTCTTTTACACATATGTTATGTGATCTCTTGAAGCACATTATACAGATTGAGGTTGAGCTTTAAGCTGTGTCCCTCCATTTATCACCTCATTTATTTTCTTTCCTTCTTTTCTTTACTTAATTATTAATTTCTGACCTTGACCCTGCAATGCAGAGGCTGCAATAATCTCACCCTCTCTTCCTCCCCCACACGTTATCCTCACTCTTCTGGTTATACTTCCTGACATCTCTGCCTGTGTCTCTCTTTATCTCTGTCTCTCATTTGTGCACCGCTGGCCTGTGCTAAGTCTCACCAGAGCTGCTGTAGCCTTACTCTATCCCATTTTGCCTCTCTTTTCCTCCTGTCTTTTGATGAACATCTTCATTCTATTTTATTTTATTTTTTCTTATAATCAATCCTCTTTTTCTCTTGGAATTGCATTTCTTCTTTGTCCCCTTTCCTCTCCTCTTTTCTGTTGCATTAGGGTCTCCCCCACCTCCAATTTTCTTCCACATATATACACAAAACCTCCCACCAAAATTAAACTCAAGGGACATTTATAGGGAAGGTCTGTATGTTGGATGTACTGTACAATTGTGTGTGTGTGTGTGTGTGTGTGTGCGTTGGGTGGTGTTCATGTTTCAGCACATGATTTATAGTAGCTGCTTCCTTGGAGCTCTGTGTTGAGCAGAAACATATTGTATGTGCCTACAGTCAGGCTTTGAGCCCATGTTGAAAACCTGAAAACATATTTTAAGAATAGATGAATTCAGCTTGATGTTGAAAACAATCAGGTTATAAATTTTGATGTAAAGATAATGGTAAAGCATGATTCTAACACTAAGAACATTATTTTATTTAAAAAAAAAAACTGTCACAATCTGGGATTAGTTTCAAAAATAGCTTGCGTAGCTCATACATCAGCAACAGTGGCATGGCTGCAATTATATGCACACACGACCATTTACTGGTGCACATAAATACCTTAATTTCTATTTGTTAAAGGAGCATACCTGTGATTTTGCAAACATGCAAAATCACAGGTATGCAACTATATACAACCCGTATACGCGTTACAGTATTGCCAACCATTTCTATGTCTATTGTATTAGCAGCAGAAATGCAATTTGAGAGAGATCAATTCTCTGTTCCAAGTGACATGTGGTGGAATCAATAAAAGGTCAAAAGTCACTCTTTATGCTTCCTTGAGTTCCCTTGGACTTGGGGTCAGCAGTGCAGCTGCTACCGAAGGGTAAATTAAGTCGCTTCACCTCCACATCAGTCTATTTCAGTTCAGGCCAACAAATCTGAAACTCAGCACTAAAGTAATAGTTCCTCATCAACTGTAGGACAGGTGATAATAAACTTCATTTATGAATAGCATTAAAATTATGAAATAGATAAAAGCTGTAAGTGCAAACTCACCAAAGAAGCAGAAGCGGATTTTCACTTTTTAATGGTTTTTGTGTAAATCAGGCCCACATCTCTTCACAATGACTTGACTAATTTAATCTCATTCCATCCACGCAGTTCTATTAAGATTTCATGCACTCTAAATCTATTTTAATTTTATCATACAGCATTCTCTCTAATTATTATTTTTCAAACCCATTTAGAGATTGATCACTGAAAAACTGTCTTTATGCCTAATTGTGAAAGAGACCCAGTGCTGTAATCATGCTAATATAGGATAGTGCATTAACTGATTGTGAGACCTGCCCTCACCTGTTAAACATAAATAAGCAATAAATATGCTATGTTTCAAATGATCAGGGAAACTAATGCTGGAGCATAAACTGCTATAGTCTTTAGTGTGCTTAAACACATTAAACATTGAAATGTTTTACTAGGTAGCAACAAGTCAATTCTTTTTATGAACATGACTAAAAATCTTTGAATTACACTTCAAAAGTCACTGTAAAGCATTCATTCTTATAATAAAAGAAAATATTACATGTATTAAAAGTGGGAACAAACATTAAAGTATGTTATTTCTCTACTGAGACTTTTTAGCTCTAGCTCTTGTGCTTTATATTGCTACGTTTTTTAAATAAAGCAAAACTAATTATATAAATTGACTGAACCTCGTGATTGTATAACATAACATAGCATAACTTTGTACTTGGCCAATTAAGAGGCAGAAACAAGTATCACATACACAAGCATACACAGGTGTCATGAGAAGAAGCAGATCAATTAGTAGAAGTGAATTGGTGTGATGTACTGCATTGTGAGGATCATTTTAGTTTGTCTCCTTAAAATTATAATATATTATATTATTATATTATTATTATATTATACTATAATATATTACATTGTTGCAACATTATATGAAATGTCATTATTATTTCAAATATGAGAGAGAGAGAGAGAGAGAGAGAGAGAGAGAGAGAGAGAGACTATTAGCCATTATGAAGAAGACTAATTAAAGCTAAGCAATATGTGTTTATCACTTAACCTTTCAGACAGCCTGTGAATACATGGAGAGAGGAGGTACTTTATTTAAAATGGCTTCTGATGAATTTCTGATTTCCAGATGCTTAATAAAGGAGACTTGAGCTCTCTTTTTGGTAATGCTGTGTGCTCTCTTAGTATTATTAATGCTAGCCATCCAAAACGTCAACAGTGCATCAGCTGTCTTCTACAAAAATAGCGAGAATCATCCTGTCTGTGAGCTGTTTTACAGGACATCCATGGTAAAGGTCAGTCAGCAGGCCATTAGGAATGCCAAGACACAACATCTCAACAAGTTTGAGATGACATCATTCCCTGCACTCTGCTGCAGGCACATCAGTGACCTACAAAACCATCTGGGTGTGTTTTGTATGTGTGTAAAAGGCATTTATCCAAAGATAATTTCAGAAAAGCATTTTGTGTCTAAGTGCATGTGTATGCAGATTGTATGAGCATGTGTACATGCATCCATTTCTGTGGCCATTTGCATGCAGGTAGACATATGATCAAGTCTTTTACAGTGTGATACATTCTAGTGTGCATCCTTTGAACTGAACATAATATTGTATTCCTGTAGCATTGCTCTGCTTTAGAGAGAAAGTTTTCAAGAGACTGTGCCATTGTTTTTAATCCTCTTACTATCCATGAATTGATACCATGACATTCTGTTTTCCCTAAAACTGTGTTTTTCAAATGACATTTTGTCTGGCTTCTATAAAAGCCAATGACAAGTGGGAAGACAACAGTCAGATTGGTAAAGATAAAATAAAATAATAATAATAATAATAATAATAATAATAATAAATAAAAATATCAGATTCAGGATGTCACAACAGAGATTGGAAAATGTGACTCAAAACATTTCACAACCTAAAAAGAATATTAAAGATCTGTTTTCTAAGCTTTAGCCATATATAGGTGAACCTTACTTATTGAAATTGTACACTGGAAGATGCATTTCTAATGTGGCTTACATGTAACATGACATGAAATTACTGAAATATTCTATAAGTTATGTCATAAGTCAGATATCACGTTAAATGACAGGAATTCAGTATAGATCCCAGCAATGACATTGAGGAGCTTGAATGAATTTGATCAAACCCACTGGGTGTGAAGGAAGTGTGGAGGTTAATGGACCTTCATAAACATTTTTAAGGTAAACAAACACAGGAGATACTATCAGTATAAATCTGGAAGTGAGATCCTGAAACGAATACAATCCATCATTGTCACCTTAGATGTTTACAGCTAGATAGGACTAAGTGGAATGCAAAGATGGTTTCTGCATGATGAATGGTGATAAAATTACATCATAAAGTAACCACACAGAATTTTAAAGGAGCTGAGGGAGGCTTGATGTAGACCTAAAGTTCTCTTACCCAAATAACAATGTTTATGTCTTTGCAATCTGTGTGGGTTAAGTAAAGCTGCTATACTTGATGCACTGCAGGCTAAAAAAAATTGATGGGCAGTTTAGAACAACCTTGTTGCTTTCTCTTGTTAAAAAAAAAAAAAAAAANTTAAAAAAAAAAAAAAAAATAGTTGAAACACAATATATAAACCATGACAACATTTAGCAAACAGTAGAATAGTCTATAAATTCTCAGTCATTTATTTTAACACATTGCTTTTTTGACAGAGGTAGTCTGTAAAGGTATATTTGTGAAATGTGTATCCTAAGTAACAAGGGATCATCTGTTAGATTCTTCTTCTCTGCCTGTTTTCTCTCAATACTTTTGTCTCAACTCAGATTAAACATACAAGCTGACCTACAGTACACATGCATGTATTCTCACATAAATGAAATAATAGCATAGTGGAACAAAGTCAGAAAACATACAATTTGCCACACAAAATTCATTTTGTGTGGCAAATTGTATGTTTTTGTGTATTTATGTATGGACTACAAATTATTCAGGACATGGAAGCATGTTTCAGTTGTGGCACGTTTCACATCTGGCACTTTCTGAAGTTCAGTGCTCATATTTAAGATGCATCTTGTTTTTGTATTTATGATATGACAATACAAAACAGATGTTTTGGGGTGCAAAAATATAAAATCTGCAAAAATATGAAATCCAAAAGTTGAGAAAAACATCTTTTATTAAATATGCCTTCTAGAGTATTAACAGTAAAGCATCAATAACTGAATGTTTGAAATATATTGAATCTATAAAAAGAGATACATGATTACAATGGAAAAGTAATTTTGTCTCAAATAATTACAAAGTGAAGCAGCTGGGCAAGCCAAGAGATCATTAATATTTCATGTCATTTCTCATGTAGTAAATTATATCCAGTGAAACTGAACAACACATAAAAGCATATTGACAGTGCATTACCTTGCATTCAGCATTAAGCTCAAGGGATTTAGCACACACACTGAAGAGCAAGCGTGTGTGAGCTCTTTAATCCTTAATAAGAATAAATTGATTTCTATTACGACTGCAATGTGAGAAAGAATTGATTTGTTTATTAAATATATTCAGACACATTCACTGCAAATACAGTAATCAGTAAAGTATATTATTCATTACCTTCTCTCTTTGCTTGCCCCTCACTCTTTTGCTGTGTTGTACATGATGGAATAAAATATTGTAGATCTGTGTAAAAATCCAGGCTACATAAGGTGGGCGATGGGCATTAAAAACATTATTTTATCCCAAACAAGGTGATGTGTTCTTGACTGCATCTTCTGGGTGCGTTTACTGATAAATCTTTCATAGCATCATTTTTAACTGTATATCAGGCTGACAATGAGAGAGAGAGAGAGAGAGAGAGAGAGAGAGAGAGAGAGAGAGAGTTTGATCATTACTTAGTGCACCAAATTAATCAAATGGGGAGATGCAGAGCTGCCATCACATTCAAAATAAGTATAGAATAATATTTACACTGCATAAATTGGTAGCCCATTTTGCTTTCCCATTACAGGTTGTGGGCTTCTACACTATGAACGTTTATCACCATTTCTGATAAACTCCTTTTCTGACCTCTCACAGAAGAAATAAATGAAAGTGTAGACTGGTATTTTCCAGTCAGCACACAGAGTAATGTTTGAAGTTAAGCAACTTTGTAAGGCTGCTGAGCTAAAGCAGCAGCCTCAGCTACACTCCAGAATCGATTAATGGCTTAGCATGTACACACACACTATTCACTCATTCATTCACACACACGCACCCACTTGTACTCATATTAAACAAAAGTGGTTCAGCCAGGGGACAGCCAAGTTGTTAGGAAAGATAGGGAGTAAGAGATGAAGAGCAGGAGTGAAGGAGTCAGAACAGAAAGGAAGTGTGGCTTTAGTCAAACTTAAACTCTCGATGGCACAAAAGACGAATCATGTACCAATCTCAGCTTTATTTACCACTTGCTTCTCAACTGTAGGATGTCCTTGGATCATAAAGTAGCAGAAAAGACAGAAGCAGGTTTAAGATATCAGTGTTTGCCTTTTCCTCACTAACTTTACCTTGATGTGACAAACATGGGAGGCAAAATGACTGATGAAAGCCAGCATCGTGTGTATTTCTTATCAGTTACTGCAGTAACTTGTTCTTATTGGACTTCTTATTGTTTATCAAAGGCACAGACAAAAACAAGGCCACAGCTGCTTTTATGTCTAAACAGGTTCTCAGCCATCCAGGTCTTTGGATATCGCTCACAGCAGATGGACCTGTTTCATCTTGCAGACGTTTTGCCACTCATCCAAGTAGCTTCTTCAGTTCTGAATGTGTTTCTAACAATAAGTTACAAGTAAAAGTACTTGTGACGATGCTCTCCTCAATGTCATGTGACCCAAGGAGTTCCCTGGCCCAAGGTATGAATGACTATCAGAGGATAAATGTAGGATTACTGCCCACCAGTGACTCTGAACTGAAGAATCTGCTTGGTTGTGTGGTGAAACGCCTTCTTGATTGAACAACAAGACACCAGCTGGCTTGAGTGACTATGACTAGATAGCTGCTTTAACCCTCCCATGAAGCACAGAGAGTCTGTTAATTTATTAATTAATGACAAAATTGAAAATATCCTCAGTATTGAGTTTTCATTCATAGTTTTTTTTTTCAAAGCGCACATGCTGCTTTATCCTACAACATTTATTAGATGTCAAATGCTGCTATTCCTTATTCATTCAGCCACTATGTTGTGTTTGTTTAAATTCCTGAAATCTTTGAAACTGAATTCTTGAAATTCGTGTTGTTTAAACTCTCGAAATTATACATTAAGAGTGATGACTCGTCCATCCAAGTTTCATTTGTTATAACAGAAATAAAGCATCCAGAATGTTATTTTTAGGAACATCCACAGACGTTCCTAAAAACAAATCCACAATGTATGAGTTCTATACAGTCCCTTTACGAGTCATCGTCAAAGATTACAAAAGCAAAGAGAGAAACGAAAATGTCAGATATGACATTTGCATAATTGCATGATTTAAAGGTCATTAAGAAAAAAACATAGTGTACTTTGATTCTAGCTTTTAACAGTCAAATTACACATGACAACCTCAGTAAATCGCTATTACAGCTTTATTGGTTGAAATGTATTCAGGAACTGATGAGAGTGGATAATTTAGGTGAAACTTCACAGTTTTTTTTGATTGTTTGCTTTCACATCCAGTTTCTTTATTGACAGGTTTGAATATACACATATTTAATAGGAAGTAAATACAGTCTGTAGCTCAGGAAAGTGACTAGCCAGCCTTGGCCTATGTTAGACTACTTAGCTCAGCTTTAGTTGTTCACCAGTAAGCAGCGTGAGTGTAGCCTGGTTAATGGGGTCCGGCCTTTATTTGTCAGACTCCTCTCACTGTCACATGACTTTTACTTCAATATGTATCCTGCTAAGTCACCATTCTCTTTTCTTGTGGATATGGTGGACCCTCCTCTCACTCACGTGCGAGTGTTGGAGTTATACACCCATTTGTGGACATTCATTTCACGTGGCTCATCCCTGGAATCCATCACGACTATGATATCAAACTGACTACATCTTTGTGGATCCTCTTACTGGATCATTGCTTTTTTGCCATTTTATGTGAAATGTTTCATTGCGCTTCACCACCTATTGCACACCTGACCATTTGAGGAGATGGAATTAATCTTTGAATTGCCTCTCCTGAGGTTTCTTCATTTTTTCCTTATATGATAACATTTTTTTAGGGAGCTCTTTCTTGTCTTCATAGAGAGCATGGGCGTTAATATGTGCCTGTAAAATCCTTTGATATTATATGTAATATTAGGCTATAGAAATAAACTTGTCTTGACTACACAGACTAAAACTATACAACAATTAAATCTAAATATAAGTTAATGTAAAAGAATTGCTTTTATCAGTAATTTATGTGAACTCTGGAGTAACACAGGACTGGAGTTAAGAAATGCACAAAATGCCCATTTTACAGCCATAAGTTATGGCAGAAGTAACCACGAAAAATAGGATTCCTTTTTCTTTATTTTCAACTTTAAGCCTTTGCTTTTTAGAATGTCCTCTGTCTATCCCATTCTTTCACTTATGTCTAACTGCAGTCCCACTGTGCCAGAGAAGAAACAAAAGAGCAATCCAAGAGAGAGGAAATGACAAAGAGAAAAGGAGAGTGGAGCTAAACAAAGAGAGAGGAAAGTGAATAAGTTACAGACATCTAACAAGTTCTGATCAAAATTCAGAAGATGATCAAGTGGATATGAAGTCTGCTTCAAACAAAAGTGCCCCTCCCCACACCAAGGCTCTTATGCCTTGATTCTGCTTTCCCCCAAGGCCTTTATCATCTCTCCTAGTTCCTTGTGCCAGCATCTTCATTTCACACCTCCTCCATCCTCAGCCCCATCACTACATTTCCCTCAAGGCCATGGGTAGATCTCCCCTCTACTCCATTCATTTCTTATACCTCTCCATCCGGCTTTCTTCTTACTTGCCTTTTTTACTCACCCCCTTCACCCTCCCAAAGGCCCTTTGCTTCCTCTCTCCCTGACACTGATGAAAGGAGGAATAAATGAAGGAGTGCATGTTAATTTGTGGTGGCTACTCTTGACAAGCTTTAATCAGAGTGGGGAATCATAAACCAAATCATCCAGAATACAGAGGTAAGTGGAGAGAGATAAAGAAGGGATGCAGAAAAGAATGAAGTCAAGGTCATATGATTTAGAAAAGTTTAGTTTCCATTGATGGTTATTCTCAGAGGTCAATCCTTTTGCAGCAGATAAGCTGATAGATTGAGCATTTTACCACTGTACTGATTTCACCATTGTGAGGACATTAGTTTTCCTCTGATCTATGCATTTGAAAAGGGGAAAAACTCAGAATTTTGTGTCCAAGGATTTACCAAAGCAGATATAATCCTCAGCGAAAACTGACTTAGTGAACACACACTGATTATCGACATTTCTCTGAACATCACAAAAACAAAGCCATGACTTTGTGGCAATAAATAAATAAAATGAAGCATAACAACCCAAGAACAACCCATACCCTATTTATTAGGGCTACTGACACACTACCAGTCAAACTAAACTTCTTTCATTATCATTTAAACTCAGTCACAACTTCATAGAAATCAATAAATACATTAATAAAAATTTGCATAAATGTTAAAAACTCTTATCTTGCTAGTGTATGTTTGGTAGCCAGGCAATGTTTGAACTGCTACATGCATGAAGCGATTTAATGCCAAACAATGGTGATCAGATACGCCGGTAACAACTACAAACATATTTTGCTATTAGTAAGAAGCACTTCAGTTTTGTCAAGTTCACATTGATTCCGGGCCACTCAAGTAATCGACCACTAGCCTGCCTGAGTCAAGGGTTAATGACTGAATGAACTGGCATCTTGGGTTAACACTGATTAAGCCCTACTGAGTAAAACGCCTTTCTGATTTGTCAGGTTCCATCAGTTCAGATACACTCACCTAACCAACTACATTGCTTCTGGTTAGCGATTTAATATTTTAATCTTTTGGTTTTGACAAGTTCCAGTAATTCAAACTCCAAAGTTATTAAAAGTCATGGGTGATTCATCAAACCCATGTCTCAGGTCACCACTGATTAAGTCCTATGGAATCTGTTTGTGTGTAGGCTAGAGAGCCTCCAGTGGACGATCGCCTGTACTTTATGTTCATTTTTGATGTTTAAATAAAGTTAAATATACTCAATCTCTTTCATTTTCAGATATACCAGAAGTAACCAAAAGTCAATGAGACTCATTTGCAGTTGTGAGTTGGCTTACTGGAGTCACTTCTAACAACAAGCGAGGCATTGCACATGCCACTAGCATAGTATAAATAATATGGTGTACTGACTTTAAAGAAAATTCTTTAAAGTCTCTCTGAAAAGCTATAAAGGAGAAAAGTAAAACTGTCGTGTGATTTGATGAAGACTCTCAGTCATCCAGGGGGTAGATATACTGTATGAAAACTGTCAAGTCAACTGGATTCAAGTTTTTAATCCTGAAACATTTCGCCATTCATCCAAAAAAAAAAGAAAAAAAAAGAAAAAAAAAGTCATCTGTGATATTTTTATTTGTATAGCGTATATGGCAATGAGATTATGCTTCATTCACTATAAACAGTAGACAAGTGTTTTAGATTCTGTATAATTAGTTGAACTCACATCTGCTATGAAGGATATTTTTATCATACAGAAAATCAGCAGCCTCATTTTACTCTGAACACTTGACAAGCAACAAGCCGGCAGCTTTAAAGTGTCTGCTGAAAGACTTCTGACTATGGTACTGAGTTGAGTTTTTAGAAGGAGGCACTTCAGTCTTCCTAATTGGATCATTCTTTCCTCTTTCTCTGTCTCTCTCTCTGTGCAGGTAATCAGTCTAGAGTCTCCAAAAACCCGCTGGATGTCAATGGATGGATTTTTGTAACAAGACTTAAAAAGTGTAAAGCTTAAGGGAGTCTCACCTTGCCTCATCTGTTCTTTCTTCTTTCTCACTCAATCTACCTCTGCACCACTCATTTTATCAAAGCTGTGATAGTGAGGAGTTCAACATAGTGATAGTCCAAAAGAGGAAGAAGGTTTTTTTCCCCATGTCTTTTCTCTGCTCCTGTTTTACTTTTGTCTCTTTTCTGCATTGTTACGCATCCAACATCCTGTTGACTGAAAATAAAAACAGCAGTGAAAGAGGATATAAAGATGGAGGATGACAGTTGGCAAGAAAGAGCTCATTATAAAACTAAAAGTAAACGTGATGCCTGAGGTGTTGATCAATGACTCTGCTGACTCTTAAATACTGGCCGTTATCTAGTCCAGTCCACATTTGTAAATTACACAAGGGAAAACTAATTAATTATGCCATCTTTGACATCATTTGTCAGTGTTATCAAAACTGTATGGCAGCAATCTTTCATGCAACAATGCAAACTTTAATGGACCAGAAAGAGCTAATGATATAGTATATGGTAATTATATGATTAGAGCACAGTAACAGCACTGTGCTAGAATGCAGTGTTGCAGCTCACCTGAGATTCAGCCAAAAGTGAGCAGCTGGAGTCAGGCTAACTATAACTTAAAGTAACTGTCTGTGACATTTTGTATACCTGAATAAATGTCTGTTTCATTAGCCTCTAAAATAAAGCACTGCATCACTATTATTGCTGGAAATGTTTGTGTTTGCTGCTGTAAACATCTAGAAGCAGGTAGCTGGTACCAGGGTAAATTATCTGCTGGTCAGCCTTTTCTATTCTGCACATACTGTATTCCATCAGAAAAACACTCCATTCTCTGCTCTGTTGTAGCTTCTATTCTATATTGTGTAATGATTGAAATCATCATTTATAGATGCACTATATAATGTCACTATAACCAAGGCTTAGAGACCTAAAAACAGGATACATGACCACTTAAATTATGAAGAGCTTTCAGTCATTTCTAAACTCTAAATCTTGCCTTTGAAGAATTGTCAAAGCCTCAGAGGGTGTGAGTGCATCTAGTCTCCCATCAGCAATTTTTATACTTCAATACAACAAGGTTAAATATTTAAATCATGGCTTATGGTTAAGGTAAGAGTAACAAAGGTGGCATCAGCTTTATTCAGTGCTGATTTAATGCATCGCCAGGTGAGAACTTTATATGACCCAAATCAAACACTCTCACAGTGGAACCATGGGCCCAGCAGGTGCATTTAGGTGAAATTGTCTGGAAAAGAAGGAACATATTTGTCAAAGTTACTGTAGCTTAAAAGAGGCACTCAAAAGATGAAAGACTGGCAGAAATTGCATAGAACATTTCCATGTTTCTGCATTGTTGACTCATCAGCAAGCGAAGGGGAAGATGAGCCAGCTAGCAAGGAGGATCCACCTGCTCGAGGTGATTTTAGTTAATTAAATGTAACTTTAGTTAAGTGTAACAACACACTGGTGGTTTCATTATTTACAGTTGCTGATGACTATACAAAAATGCCATCTCTCTCTGCTTTGCTGTGTGTGACTGCTGTTGTGTCTATACTTCTTATAGTTACATCTATGTGGTCTCCCTTGGTTGTGCACTATAGTTTTGTTCTGTTATTGATTGTACAAGAATATTTTTGAGTAATGTATTTTTGCATTCAGCACCCTTTTCGATGTCCATAGCTACATCATAAATTTGTTGTTGGTCTTTACCTGCTTGTTTAAAGATGCAATGTTGTGCTGTTATGTGATTAATTCTGGAAAGGCCAGGTTTAAACTTGACTTTATCCACACTTACGCTTCCGCCCACGTTTTCTACGCAAGCAGTGTACACATAATCACTGGTACAACTTTATGTCAAACTGGAGGATTAAATATTATATCCACCAGGGCAATGTGAGAGCTCAAACATAAATCCTGATCTGCACTGAAACACCTTAACACCTGCTTCCAGTTTCACCCAACAGTGTAAACAAAAATGGCAACAATTGAGAAGGTTTGTATTTTACTTAGGTCAGGCGAAAAAAGAGCATGATGACAGCTTGCCAACATTTTCACCCATTTGCTGGTTGTCGCTGTCACTGCAGAGCTGATGTGACAAAAGTTGATATTGCTGCCCTTACGATTTTTATGGATATTGCATCATATAAATGTGGAGCATTAATTCAAGAGGATGTGCACAACTAATGCTTCTATCACGATACACAAGATTTCCATGGAGGCCGATACAGAGTTTACGGCAAGAGTAAATCTGGCCTAATACTACAGAGGAGGATGGCTGTTGTATTCAAAATAGCTTGTATGCATAGGCTGCTTACAAGTGCTCATCCACAGAAAGTAAACTGTCAGGTTTGACATTTGAATCAAGCAAAGGGCCTGGTTGTGATTTTTTATAATCTGGTCCAGAGTGATAAAGTTTTCTTACTGCTTGCCAGGGTTTGCATATGGGAATTTGTGTATGTATGCACTATACAGTATGTGACTGGACCATTTAACATGCATTAAATGGGAATGTTTTAATTTTGCTGGTCATTACTATTTAATAAGATGTGTGTTGAATATGAGTTGAAGAAGAGGAAACTGGAGAGAAAAGACAGCAGGAGTAATAGCTAAATAGTACAATTAGAGGAAAAGGCGAAGGTACAGAAAAGGAACAAAGAAATGTGTAAAGATATGTAAAAACAAGAACAGATGGGAAGATGGGGGGGGGTTAAGTGAAGAGTTGAGTATAACAGAGATGACATATAGAATGAGTGACAGAGGACTGTGGGCAAGAAAACGCCTAGTTTCAGTGTGGAGATGTGACAAAAGTTCACGAGGACATGTTCTCTGCAGTTTCTTTTCTGTATATCTACTCTTTTATTCCATATCTTCCACTCACTCTTTCACGGTGTGCTGTTTTCTCTCAAAGCCTCTTCCCTGTGGTGTAGGTAGCTCTGTCTTTCTGTCTGTCCAACATACATGGTCCCAAAATTAAAAAAAAAGAAAAAAAAAAAAGTAGTACCACACTAAATATTCACCTACACATACACAAATCGACAACTACATAACTACACCATTCACAGAAACCTGCTGAAAGTTCCCCTGCAGAGCAACAACACAAATGAAGTAATAATCCACCAAAAGACTTACACGAACTATTGTCTATTTGTCATTATTTTAATACAGCCTACATATGGGTGAGAGAGTGAAAGGGTCCCTTTCAAACCTAGTCTAGTTAATTTAGATATTTATACTTAGATGAACCTAAGATCAGGCTTGTGAATTTCTGTTCTTTAAAATGAATTGATTTATTTCAAATTCTCTGACCTAACAAATCAACTCATGTCCGAGGCTATGAGTCAGTCAAAAAAGCTACATTTTTGAAGCAACAAATAAAACAAAAAAAAAGTTGCATAAGTGCTATGCCTTTTTTGGGCATGTTCAGTAGCTAGGATATTCCTGAACTGTTGCTAACATGAAGCAGCTGAACGACTGCCACAAGTAATCGACTGCATTATGGTTTTCTTGGCCAGCCTGCATCTTAAAGAAACACCAATTTTGCCCTAATGACTAAAAAGTTTTTTGTAAGGAACTGGCTCAGGCACTCTTGCATAACTGAATGCTTCCGGGTAGCCATTCAACATCTCAGTGTTTTAGTTTCTGGTCCTGGGTTATTCAACGAACTGAAACTGATATCAACTAAACTCATATCACATATCAGTCATATAGCAAGACTGAGTAACTACACATCTGCCACTAAACTTTACATTGTTCTCTGCATAATGATATAAGAATGGCTACATGTATCTTCACCAACAGAGGGAAGCAGAGGCTGATAAGTAGCCTCAGTATACAAGAAGTTCTAAACTCAAGTCACGCTATATGGAAAATCATACTCATGCTGACATGGGCAGTGTGGGTGGTATATTGGTCAATTTAAGAGTCAATTTATTTATTATTATTGGTCAATTTAAGAGTCCTAGTGAATTTTTATGGGCAATACAACAACACCATTGTTACACCATTACATTTAAGCTAAATGTTGCCTAAATCCTGTAGATTTAGGCAACATTGAGCCTCCAATCCATTCAGTTTTTTCCATTGTAAATGAGTTAATTTTGGCCTTTCAAATAGCTAACCATTCACACAGATTAGAGTACTGCATGGAAGTAGCAGTTCAGAATACATTATTTGTTTTTTTTTTTGATAAGATTTAATCAACTTATTCCCTGTAATGTAAGTGTGTTTCTAGTACTACCAATCCCACTAAGAATCAGCACCTTACTCTGCAGGCTTTTGCAACTTTACACTGCATCTAACTAATTGTGTTGGTTTGCTGCATAGTCCACATGGCCAATGGCTCTCAACAACCCCATGCATAAAAGTGTGAACATCACCTCCTAGTTCACAGGCTCAGAGAAGATAATTGTACAATAGCTGTACTGTCTTAAATGGCAGAAAGCTAAGAAGAAAGTAAACAGGCTGTTGGTGAAAAATGTTAGAGACCCAAACAAGAGTGAGCGAACCAAACTAGGACTAAAATGTATGTTAGAATTCCTGTTTTTTTTCCCTTACATGGCTGACTGCAACAAGATGACTCCAACACAATGCTTATGTTGCTCTGTGTCTTATGTGTAAATAGGTAATTTTGTGCTAGAAAAGTTAACAGGCTAATAGCATATAAGGATCAGTTGCTGTGAGTGTGTCTCAGAGAGTCTGTGTGTCTGCCACCCAATGGCCAAATTCAAATATTTATTTGAAGGGAGTTCAATGTATCTGTTAATTGAAACACATTGTGGGGATGTATTTACTACTTTTTTTTTTTTTTTTAANTTTTTTTTTTTTTTTTTTAAATATACAAACAAACCTTTTAACTAATAATATGGTTGTTAACATTCAACACAATGTAATAATATGGAACTGTACAGACACGGATACGGAATGATTTGGAACTTCCTCACGTTGTGACCATGCCTGCACATGACCTTATTTAATTATACTGTTCCATTGGATTTAGTAATAAAGAAATTGTGCTTTTAGCGCAAAATCATTGAATTATCATATGCATACAGATCATCGAATTATCATAAGCATACAGACTTTTAAAACATACAGCATATGGACAAGCATACAAACTTTTTTTTTTCAAGTTTTAAAACTAGCAAATTTGTTGTGAATTTAAAAACTCAAAATAATGCCCCCTCATTTTTTTTTTCTCCCCATCTTATAAGCTGTCATAAACTCATAGGTTGAAACCACCCAGGCTTTTTTTTTTTTTTTTTTTTGTAAAGTGTTGTTCAGTACATCTAGCACATCTAGAGTGGGTTGAATTGTCTGCAGTCTTCTAAACATATTGAGAAACACATACATATGCACAAGATATACATACACACATTGTTGAAATCAAGCTATTTGCTCTGATGGGCTTCTGTAAATGGTCACCATGGTGAAAATTAGTGAGCCAAACTGCCTGCGTTGATTACCCTTTCAGAGATATGGGAATACAAAAAGAAGTAGTTAATCTTGTTTAGGGCACACAAATTCATTGTGACAGCTCAGCTGCTTCAACCCTGCAGACTGTCGCAGTATAAATTGAATGGACTGAATGTAAAGAGAAAGAAAAAAAGAGAAAGCATGAAAAAAAAGAAATAGTTTTGGTCTAGTTTGGTAGTTTGGACTGAATTTAAATTGTTTGCTATATTAGGAATGTCATTAAAAAAAAAACAAGAAACTTGAGTTTTAAACTAGAAATATCATTGGGATATTTGTGTGAGAATAGGACTTGCCCAAATCTGTGACTGCAAACAGTTGGGGTAGTTTTGACTGAATTATGGCCTCACCATTTTTCATGATTAGCCAATAAACATGTGGGAGATATTGGACCCATTAAAAACGTTCATGTTGGCTAGTAAGCAGGTAGGCAGAATCTCTCTCTCTCTCTCTCTCTGTCTTNCACACACACACACACACACACACACACTTGCATACAATTAGTCACTTGAATTCACACGGAGCAGTGCAGGTACATCAGCTCCTAGAGCCACTTAGCGCAATTCCTGTAGAGTTGATAACACTAAAAAAATAACATAACAGATAAGAACATACATTGGCTGAATTATGGCTGTAATGACTGCATAGGTTATAGAGGGGTTATACATCTCTGAGCATAAAGCACTCCCAAGAGGAAGCACAGGGTTGAACAGTATATAAAAAATTGTATTAACACAGAGTCAGGGGAGACAGATGAACAGCACTGTTGTGAAGTAAAGTGGATACTTAATCATAAATGTGCCCAGAAAGTGGTCCTTGCATGCATAGTGCATATAGGAACTACAGAATCTGAGTGGTTCTCTAAGGAAAAAAAAAAGCAATGGCACATTATATAGCTTACTTGTAACATGTATAGACACATATATGTACGCACAAGCACGAGTGCACACATAAAACAAAGTCTAATACAGAAAAAAGGGCCTAAACAAACCTGAGATTTTAGTGCATTGATTACAAATGAATCTTTCATGCAACTTGCTGCTGCTTATTTCCAGTGTGACATGAAATAAATGACTCAGTCAATCAATAAAAGATTCTGTCATACACACAAATTCAGAGTAAACCATTGGCTGCATGGCTCAAAATGAGTTGCCAGACTTGGCAGTAAGCACACTACAGCATGTTCCTCTCATGCACAATGTTTGTTTAAGAAAAAAAAAGAACAAAAAGCACACCAGATGTTACAGACTTGCAGTTGTAATTATGTTGTCTTTCTGAAATATGTTTTCTCTAACCGCTTCCTATTGGATCTCAGCTTTTGTTTAGATTGCATTGCTTCTGTGTGTGTTTCTTCCCATTTGGCCTCATACGCAAATTGATTTTTGAACACTCCCTGTAATTTTCTGTAATTTCCTTTTTGATCACTCAATGTATTTCTCAAGGGACTGAAGAATATTGCACATCTACATACTACACATACACACACGTGTAAGATACAGTGACATGTTACAAATGATGTATCTATTGAGGAGATAGAGGGGGTGTAGTAAGAGGAGAAAACAGATGAGGCAGACAAATTAAAGTATTCCATTAAAAAGACAGAGTGCTTTAATCTGAATTAAATGCCCAACCATTTAGTGACCTATGACCTATAACTGGCAATTTCCACATTTAGGGTTCATGAATTTAGATTTTAACAGTTTTTCTGGAAAAATCTTTTTCTGTTAGTGCTAACACTGTTCACCTCATTTTATGGAAAACAGGGTCACCTTAGAATATGGCACTACAGCAGAACTTGAGGAGTAAATTTTTGTATCCAATGGTCAGTGCAAGAATGGCATTTTTTTTTTTTTTTGTAATCTTCAAAAAAATAGAAAATTAATAACATGACTACTGTTGTTACATCAAACCACTCTGGCATCTGATCGAAAAATGTTCTCAGATAGAATACTGGAATTACAGTATATAATAGAGTGGCTATTGTCAAATTCACTGTGCCTGATTCTTCTGCTGTAAAATATAGTCCTTCAGGCTTCTTCCTTTATGCTGTCCAGCTCAGTAAACCAGTCAAACTCACCATTTTGAATACTCCCTCTACTATTTTTAAATCTTAATAGCAGCTTGACTTTAAATAAATATTAATGAGGCCATACAACGCAAAACTTCAAGTTGCTCTTGGCACACACACACACATGTATAAAGGCTTGTGTGCACAGGTTATAGATCACAAATAAGATGCATTTGTCCTGATTCCTGTTTGATGTTTTGTAGGTAACAAAAGTTACTTCTACATCAAGTTCATTTATTCCTTTTTCATAATCATTACCTCTCATTAGAGAGAAGCTGATCTCATTGGTCTGAAAGGAGTATATGTAGCTTTGCTGACATTATTGATCAAAGACTCCAAACATTTCAGCACTTAAAAGACAAGTTTAATCTTCTTGGTAGCCCTTTATTTTCTTTATTTACAACTTAATTCTACTCCTAATGACTTTGGAGTTCCCTGGCACACAAAACTGGCTACTCACCCAGTCAACTATATTTATGCTTCTTGGACAACCTGCTGTTTAAACTCTAAATTACATTGCCTCCTTCTAAATGCTGATATAAAACCATTGTCAATTACTTTGATATGTGGAAATGATCTCAGGCACCACAACATACACCAATTCAAATTCTGGTTGAACTGGTTGAAATTTATTTCAAGAATTTAACACATCAAATGATAAACCTTCACTGGATTGTGTTGACAGGATTACAATGTGCAAATTTAAAAAGAATAAAATAACAAAATCAGATCTTGTCTGAGTTAATGATGATGGATTTTCACAGCATGACCAACAATCAAAATCTAACTTTAATTATAGCATACAAGCATGCAATGACAGGACTCCAGTAATCTGGAAATGTAGTCATGAGGGGGAAAAAAAGTGATTGAAAAAGGTTTAGCATTTGTTCAGAATTTATAATTAGATGGGCATTAAGGCTCATATCCTATACCCACTTTTTTTTTTTTTTTTTTTTCTTGAACATGGTAAGTATAGTGAGTCAAGCAGAGTGAGCAGTTTTTTCCTCTGTGGACTGAGCTTTGTCCCACTTACCCCTCAGGTGGCCCAATCACCTTTCAAATGTAACTGCATCTGAAAGTACTGTACCTCTAATAGCGTGAATGTGTGTGTGTGTGTGTGTGTGGCGGGGGGGGGGGNGGGGGGGGGGGGAATTCACACTCCCCGAGAGTGCATTCAGGGAAGTATAACTGTTGTCCACCTGATCTGTCTCCCATGACAGCAGGGATCAAAAGAACTGTCTTTGAGTCGAGTGACAGAAGAACTCGGCTCTCCATGGTAACTATTTTTGTGATTAACCAGACACCAGACAACGACAACAAGAATGGATTTGCACCTGTAATTTGTTTACAGAATATCCCCATGGCTGACTAGACTAATGCCTTTGTCAACAAAATGATCCAATTACTTCGACTGCAATGGTTTAGATTAATGGCTAATGCTAAGGTGCTATGTGTCTCTCCCTTGCTTTCTCTGACTCCTCCCTTCTTTATGTTTAATAATCATAACAATAAACACTGACTTGTCAGAATTGGAATAGTTTTTGTACATTTTTATTTTCACCATTTCTTGGATTATCCTTAGAACAAATACATGTCTCTCAGATGGCCTCTGCCTTTTATGGAAAGGGTGATTTAGCAACAGTCTTTGATGTTGTACATCCTCAAGTGTCACCTTAGCATCTATCAAACATGATAAATTTGTAGTCTCCCCTTCACAGCCAGCCCCTGTGCCCCAGGTGTCAATCTGACAGTATTTGTGTGGCAGCAGAATTCTATCCCTGAGCCACTGGTGATGTGTCTGGTTCTGCTTTGATATAAACTGATCCCACACTTCTCAAAAATGAAAGGTAAAACTCAGCCATTGAACCACCATGATTTGTAGGGAGGAGGTCAGGGTGGATGGATTGGTGGACAAAGCATTTGACAGATAATTGCCATTATTTATTTAACCATGTCTGCCATCTTTCCACAAAATGGCTTAGTTGCCTTAAACTGAGCCTCTCAACTTCAATCTTGCTTTAATTGGAACTGTCTACCTCCTCTAGATATCATTCACACCAGGGATAGGATGTGTGAGACTGCAGCCGAAGTGCTTTTGTCTTGAGTATAACCTGCTAGAACCTGTAACCAACCACAGAGAGCTGAGTGGGAGCCCACAGAGAATTGATCTTATCAGAGAACAGAGATGACTGTGTGGCAGCTACTGTGGTGGACTGGAGTGTTTACCACATATAATATAGTCACACACACATATACACACATACACTTCACATGGAGATAGGTATAGATTGGTGATAAATCAAAGGGAAAGCATACATTAAATGTCTTGGTAAGGTGTTGGGCCACCACAAGCCACTAGAACAGAGTCAGTGCACCTTCATGTAGATTGTACAAGTCTCTGGAATGCTATTGGAGGGAGAACACCAATCTTCTATAAGATAAATTAGTGCTTGGATTGTTGTGGTGAAGAGTGCTGTCTATCGTGTCGGTCCAAAGTCCCCCATAAGTGTTCAGTTGGGTTAAGATATGGTGACTGTAAAAGTCATAGCATAGGTTTTACATCATTTTCACTCGTCATCATTAAACATTTGACCAAACATATGTTACGTTGGTTTTTCCTTTAATTTGTCACCCATCTGTAGAAGAGAATAGCAGTATTTCTCTAACTCAGAGACTTCTTGAACCTCCCTATCCGTTTATTTTGCTGCAGCAATTACTAATTGTTAGCTGTTAGACAAAGTTTTGTTAGACAAAGTAATGTAAACACATCAGAGAAAAGCAAAGCAAAAACAATTGTTAACACAAAAGTGGATCATATTTGTTTAATGCTAAATACCAGCAGTTGCCAATGAAAAAATATGTCTGGACATCAGCAGTTCGATATGTAAGTTTTCAAAACTACATGAGACAACTAAATGAGTTCCAAAGGCACCAACTCATCTGTGCCTAAACTGAAGGCATATTTATGGAAAAAGTCATTTTTCATGAATTTGTAATGTTTTGTTGACCCCCTGTAGCTGTGATGATAGGTTGTAGGTACTAACTTACTCTTCCTTATTTCATTATTATTTCCAAAAATATGTTTTAAGTCACAAGAGCCCTTGAATTTAATGGATCAGCCATTTTCTTATCAGTGAGATGTTTAACCTTACAGCTAAATATCCAATTACTGAAAAAAAAATGCAGTACAGTCCAAAAATATGTGGAGAGAAACATCTGTACTTAGAAAATGAACAAAATACTGTGTATATGATGCCTTTATACTGCCATACAACTGCGTTCATGTGACTAACATTATAGCAATTTCTCGTCTGCATTGAACTCAGGAGGGGATGGGCTTGTATTATTAAAGGCTGAGGTTAACTGCTCCTACAACGCCAACAATTGTTGTTGATTCAAAATCAATAACCAAGTTCATCCTGGGTATTGAATAATAATAATAATAATAATAATAATAATAATTTATTTTTATTTATTTTTTATTTTTTTGGTAATGCCTGGTGCAAGTGGGAAGGACAATCATTGTTGATTGTTTATGTTTTCTGATGACAATCTAGTCAGGGCATCCTGGCAGAATAAAAATGGGATTACCATGTCCCTATAAAATTTTTCTATTGTTTAACTCAGGACATTTTCCCATCTATGTAGCTTATTTTGATTGTGTTGGACTGAGGTTTGTTTTGCTATTTGGTATGATTCATTTAAGAACTTCTGAACACAACAATTGCACTCAGGTGTGAACCAAAACTAATGTACCGAGACCATTTTAAAGAGGTGATCTCAATCTGGTTCCAAACAATCTGAAGCAGTGTTTGTGGTGCAAACATGATCTTACATCATTCTGTACCAACTGCAAGACCGTCTATTCATCCATTGATTGATGTAAAACCAGAGAGGGCTGGGTATGCATGTTGATATCATGTGAACTACATTTTCATTATCCAAATCAAACGGAAGCTGTGAAAAGGTTGTAACCACGTAGGCTTTTGTTGATGTAGTGAACATTTTCATCAACTGGTGGGTCCCTAGTGTACACATAGATTGACTCCATAGGACAGAATCTGTGTTAATCTGAGATGCTTCATTGATTCCCCCATGACCCAACATTTTGGCCAGTTACCTGAATGAGTCTGAATCTGTGGAAGTTGTCAAAAATCATTACTCACTTGCTGAGTTACAGTAGGTTTGAGATTGTTATTAGTGAATGGAATTAACTTACCAGCTATTCAAGTATAGCTTGTCTTGAACATATGCACGTAGGGTAAGAATTTTTTGCATTCAAGCTAACTTTTATTTTATGTACAGGTATGTATTTATTGATTGAGTGATAGAAAGCTGAATCTGGGTTTTTATGATACTGAAAGTTTAGTGTTTGATAAGTCAGTAGCCTAAAAAAATAAGGGAAGTGTTTGGCTGTTATTGTTTTAATTGGGGGTTTTTTTTATTGTTATTGGGAAGTGTTATTGTTTTTTTTTTGTGATTTATTTTATTGATGTACTGTTACAATTTTTTTTGTTTTTTTTGTGAAAATGTAGACTAGCAATGTGAGTTATCTTACGACAACATCCTAACAAATAAGGCTTGTTGTTTTCCTCAATGAGAGATAAATGCAACATTATAACAGTTTAGTTGCTGCTTTTGAACAAGGCAAATGAATTACAGGTCTGAAAATGCCCTTAATTTGATTTACGAATATGAAGTTTGAGAATTCAGACTCCTGTCAGTGATGATGTTTAGTTCCAGCCATCATTAATTCTGCATAATCTCAAACTCGTCTCTTATTTCATAGTTTTGCCGCTCTTTGCCATTATCTTCTCTGCCACTGTTCACTGCAGCTACAAAAGTTTGGGGCTGTCCTTTGTTTTGCTGACTAAGCTTTCACCAAAGTGATTAAACATGTAAACAGATTAAAAATATTAATCCTTTGTTGTTTAAGGTGATGGACAGCCCCAAGGCAGCAGATTTTATTTGTTAATTTTCGAGTCTTTTATCTATCCTAGCTGGTGCCAAGTGTGTGTGTTTGTGTGCGTGACAAAGGCCTGTTTCTTCTGAGATGGTTGGAGATGGAAATAGTTGTTTGTTTTTACTCTCTCTCTCCTCTTTCACTCCTTCTCGTTCTCTTGGAGAAGATGACAGTGTACTGTACCACCCGCTAATCGCCAGCGTGGAGATTAAATCCACAGAAAACCAAATAAACAAAGAAAGGCGGAGATTTTTCTTCTCCGTCTGGACTTGGCAAGCACTCCTCCCTTCCCTGAATCCCTCGTTCCTTGTCCGATGAGACGAGAGGGAGCATAGAACAAAGGAGTAAAGCATCCCTTTGTTGGGATTAGGTGCAAAGAGAAAGCCTGTAGTCTTGGAGGCACTAGCCACATGTTTCCCCATCTAATTTAATAACACGTCTTTGTGGCTGTGAGATATCTTGTGTGGGTTTTGGGTGTGCATGTGTGTCTGTTTTTTTTGTGTGAATTTGATTCTGAAGAACAAATCTCCCTTCAATGCAATATCCCAGTTGTGTTGATATATTGGTGTCTTATACCATGAAGGGAGTCAAAGAGATTCTATATAATCCACTCTAACCTGTTAAATGATGGAAAAAACTTTGAGGGTCCACACGTTTGTGTGTGGACCCTCTGTTTCACCATTGCTGTGTGTGTGTTTGTGATAAAGCAAGCTTGTAAAAATAAAAGTTAAAAACCACAATCTGCAGCAGTGTGGCACATCCTAATGTGGTTTGATTGGATTTGAAATGGCTTTGTTAAGTTTCATTTATTTACAGTTTAGGCCTTCACTCAAAAATAAGCATGACAGTCTCTCTCGCTCTCTCTGAGCACTGTATTATTTTAGCATGAGCAGGTATACTGTATCTCACTGACAGGGAAATCAGCTATGTATGTGTGTGTTATAATCTGAGCATACAGATACCACAGTGCATATTTATGTATGTGCTTGTATGCGGTGAACAACTATATTTCTAACTTCCCTTAATGGATTCAGTTCCTGAGAGAATCATTATGAAGGCACACGTTTGCCACAGCCATAGCTGATGTCACATTTAATTCCATCCTCTGCATACACTCTCCATCCAAAAGCCATCTTGTCTACCATGGCGTTGTCTCTAATCTGAGATAACATGATAAGCGTGATTAAAATAATATCACTCCATCCCTCCTGTCTCAGAGTCAGGGACTCTTTGGGAAATGGGAGGAGCAGACAATATTCATCACATATCTCAAGCACCCAATTCTGAGCATATTTAGTCTCACAAAAGGATTTGTGGATGTAGAGAAGATTTGATGAGGATAATCAATTTAGCTGCTAATCCAAATGGCTTTACAGGTGACAGGATCAGGCTATTGACCTTGTGTCAAGCTAAAAATAATTTAGAATTAAGCATTCAAGATCTCAAGGTCTTCAAGAAATTATCTCAGAGATAAAGGCCTTTTGTCTGCATCTATCTGCTATTTTCAAGAAAGGGTTTTGCAGCCATCATTTTCTGCGCAAAAAATCAATAGAACCTTACCAAACCCCTAAACCTAATGCTAGCTGATACTGGCTGCTTGTTACGACCCTCTGGCTGTATTTGGTTATATTTGTATGTATGGTTATATTGGTGTCTCTTTGCCTCTCTCTCTCTCTCTCTCTCTCTCTCTCTCTCTCTCTCTTCCACACTGGCCTGTAGCGGGCTAGTTGTGCATCAGTGTACCTGTGTATGTGTGTGTGTGTGTGTGTGTGTGCATGCAGGTAACGTTCCTGATTGGGTCATTTGGAAGGATGTCTCATATGCAGACTGGTTGTTGGAGCCCATGCTTGGATGACATCTCTTATGCTGATTGGCTGATACAGATCGTCTTGGGATTCAAAGCCCAGCTTACAGCTACCTACCGTCGGGGGTTCCCTGGCTCATCTGCTCCCAACAAACGCCGCTGTGTTTCTGTTCTTGTGACATTCTGGTAACTCTGATTGTAATGCTAGCTATTCTGATCTGTTTGCTCATTTGTGCTTGTGTCATTCTCTTAACTCTGATCATTTATATATATCTGTAAATAGCACTAACACCGTAGCAGTTTCAGTGGTGAGAAGCCTATTTTCTTTTGTACACCTTGTTTCCTCCTGGTTTTGATTAGGAGATTGGGTTAGTCCTGTGTATTTAAGTTTCCTTTTTAGTTTGGTTTAGGGAAGTTTTAGGGATGTTTAGATAGTTTTTTTTTTTTTTNGTTTTTTTTTTTTTTTGGATTTGTTACGTTTGGCATTGCTCACCCTGAGTTAAATAAATACTGCTACACTTTACTTGTTTCATGTTCGCGACCTTCCTTGGGAGTGGGATCATGTGGGGAATCTTATCTTTTGTGTTACAGCCTGGTTTCCCTAGGCTGCTTCTACAGTACCTGATCAATTCACCTCCCTCTGAATCTTACTGTCTAGCATTCAAGTTAGCCTGTCTTTTACTTTGGTTGTTTTGTGTGTGTGTGTTCATGCTAATACCTGTACCCATCAATGTGTATATGTGTGTGTCAGAGGTGAAAAGCAAATAGGTACAGCGACCTAAGTACTATAATATATTCAGATATAAATCTGAGGTACTTGTACATTTCAGAGGGAAATACTGTTTTACTGTACTATTTACTATATTTTACTATACTACCTCCATTTGACAGCTGTAATTACTAGTAAATTTGCAGATTGAGACTATCAATACGCTGTAAGTTTATAAAATATTGCTGTTGTTAAATAAAATCACTGTATCTCAGACTTGTTTTAGCTCAATGATATTTTGCACTGTTATCCTTGATTCATCATCATCATCATCATCATCATCTCTATAATGCAGGCTTTTCCCTGCCTTCTTATGTGGTGGGACACCATATTGTATGACCTAATTCATCTGAGGCATACTTTAGAATGAGAGAAGAAAAGATAGGAACAGAAAGAGTGAGAAGATAAAGAAAGATGAGTAGTGAGGGGGTTTGGTAGATTGCAGGGAAAGATTAGGCAATCACTAAAGTACCTAGAGTCAAACTGGCCTGTCCCAAAACAACCTGTGCCATGTAAAGGTCAATAATCATGATACCTTTTTTACTCTTTTCACAACCGTTTGTGTTCACACACACACAACAGAAAAACACACTGACACCTCTGAACCCTCTGCAAGAGTAAATTAGTTCTTTCCTTCAGGGTAAAACTCCAGAGTAAAAAAGTGTTTATGAGTGTTTGTGGAGTGTGAATGTGTGTCCAGGATTGCTTTTAAATGTGAGTGTATTGGCATAGCTTTCAGGCCCAAGTGACCACAGGTCTTGACCCTGTCACTGTGTGGGAGCTGGGAATAGTGGCAAGCGGTGGAGCTGGAGATACAGAAAATCAGAGCAAGTCCTGAAAGAAGCCCCTGTGGACATTTTATAGCCAGCCAGACAAATAGGCCTGGGGCACAACAAAACATGACACAACTACACACACACACACACACACACACACACACAACTAACAGGACATAACAGAAAACAAAAGAAAATCAGAAGAGAATAGAAGAGAAGAGAAGAGGAGAGGAGAGGAGAGAAGGGAAGGGAATCATTGTTTTTGTATGTTATCAGTGTTGCTGGGTGACACAAAGAGCAAAGGGCCACGAGAAAGGGAGAAAAAAATGGAAAAGGAGCAGTGAACAAAACATGTTAATCATATCCTGGCAGTCCTTTAGAGTAAATTGGCCTCATTCTGTCTTGTGTATGTGTGTGTGTGTGTGTGTATATGTGTGTGTTTACGTGTGAGTGCAACTATGTGTGTGCACATAGATGGTCTTGTCATATGGAAATGCTAACGAATTAATCAAAGCATGGGATTTAGCGATGTGCTAAGTGCTTACACTATGCATTTCTTGCTTTCTGTTTTGTTTCCAAATGTCTATGTTTAGTATCTTTTTGCATATGAGAATTGTGCATCTGTATGTTTATGCAGATGACATTATATTCTAGTCACAGATGAATTTTCTTTAGTATCTTATCTTTATCTTTGCTGAGCAGTTTGACATAGTGTGGATAGACATGATCTGAGAGCCTGACTTTAATCTTTTCATTAACATCTGGGTGGCAACAGTTAAAACTTCTTGAGATTTAAAACATACTAGAAAACAGTCAAAAAAAAAAAAAAAAANAAAAAAAAAAAAAAAAAATCAAAATGAATGGGCAGTGTAGATGCAGGCATTCCGATTAATGACTAAATCAAATCAAAAAGGATTAATCCAAATGTAACAGCAATACTTATATAAGTTATATCGCTATTATGTCGCTTCCCTGCCTTATGGATATGATCAAGTGCAGTATCTGTTCTTATCAGTTCAAGTTCTCATGGTTGGCTTTTGGTTGTCCTTTAAACTATGGATTGGACCTTTAAATGGTCTGGGTTCTTCATCCTCATCCGACTGTGGCTCCTCATCGACAGAATATATAGACGAGCTGTTAGTGAAGGCTAAGTGGTCTGCTCTGCCTTGTGAACAAACAGAAGAAGAACAGCAGCCTTTATGAGGAGACATACAAGCATTTGAACATCCTTAAATAAACATATGTGTGCACGCAAAGACATATACAGCACATCCACATATATATGTGTGAAGCAACTGTGCATTTACGGATGCACAGGAAAACACACACACACAGCCTCAGCCTGTGAGCTTGTTGAGTTGTATGTGAATGTGTGATGACACTCTCTGCAGGCATGCAAAATTAAACAGGAGCTCCCAAAGGAAAGGCATACATACTTAAGCTGTGATTTCCGCTGCCTCATATATGCCTGGACATGGAGAGTGCTGCTTGAGACGCGTACACACATACACAATTTTGCACACACATATATAAATGAAGGGTACCATAGTGTTACCACTGAAAATGTAGTGTCTGCATTATATATGGCCTTTTTTCTGTATCGAGCAGCATGTCTTGGTTTCTTTACAAGGTCATAGATATTATGTAGACATGCGCTCTGTTTTCCGTATCTTTTTTCCTGTTTCTATTAATCTATTCTGTGATACTACATTTGTCCTAGCATCACCCCTTTCTATCCAACTTTCACTAGTTCTTCACTGTTTTACATTCACATACAAATATATCAAAGCTTATGTTATTACGTTTGAGGACCCATACAGGGGCAATTGGACTCTTTAAACAGAGAACAAAGGACAGGAGCTGACATTTTGTCATGTATGTGGATTGCATATATTTGGCTTAAAGATGCACAATCACCGGTATGATCCTTTAAGGAGTACATAGCGTGCAATGTTCTAAGACGTGTTCACTTCCCGATCTTTTTCATGTTTTGTCTTATGCAGTAGCGGTCCTTCCATTAGGCAAGTTTGGCAATTGCCTAGGGCGGCAAGTGCATAGGAGTGGTACGGCAGCATGGCTTCAAGAGTGTGCTTGCATGCGCTCCTACAGTATATGTGCAGCACTGCCGTAGTGTAGTGTGTTTTACACACACACACACACCAGCTTGTTCTCCCGTTATCATTCCCAACTCATCCAAGAGCAATGCTTTGTCAGATCTGCTGGTGTCACTTCATGCCCAACGCAGACGCACATGCCAACACAATGTAGCACCTCACTCGTTCAGTATAACAATCCATTCTGCATCTCTGCCTTGTTGTGTCTGTCTGTGTGCGCCCTCACCAGCTCACCTGAACCAGCAGTATATACACCTTATAACTATATTTGATGTATTCGCCTGTGCGTGAGGAGGCATGTGCCACATACTATATGATACAATTGCAGAAACACTGTAGGAGCCCCGCTGCATAATGCAAAATGAAAAGAAGCAAACCATCAGGTGCCCAGTTCAGAAAAGAGAGGAAGAAAAAAATGAAGTGTGCAAAATATAAAGGTAGGCCCATGACATCATGAATTGTTTTGTTATTCTGCTCATGATTTTCAAGATTTTTTCAAAGTGTTTGTTGGCAAAATTGTATTTATTTGAAAATAATTTATTTTATTTATTTATTTTTTGCGCTTGAATAATAATAGTATTTCTGGTATTTCAATACTGCCCTTGAGTGGATAAATTTTGCTGTATTTTTTGTATGTTCCATTAAAATTGGTTTTAAGTGTAAGTAGTGTAAGTTTATTAATTTTTTTTTTTTGNGGGGGGGGGGGGTTGTTAAACATTTGATTAAGTTTCCATATTTAAGCATTACTCTGCAGGGTATGTTGCAAACCAATAGAACAGAAATGATATTGTTGCTGAAACATGCATTCTGAGTACCACATGCAGTATTCTCTCTATTTCCTGCTTTCCAGAGACTCTGCCTTATAGTATTAAAAAAATTCACTTATTCTACATATAAGCATTAGTGTAAGAAGACACTGCTGTTCACACACTGTCCACATATACATTACCACAATTCTATGCACGATTGAAAATGCACTTGCTAACTTACTTATCTTTGCCAGATACATATGCAGATATACATTGAGAAAATCATTGTTAATATTCTCAAGATGTCTCATGAATAGAGTATAAACCATAATGTTCTGTGTCTGAATAACAGAATGCTCGAGGGCAACTCATCCTTAAGGTACAAGTGTGTGTGTATGTGTGTTTTTGTGAAAGAAGTAGAGAGAGAGAGACAGACCTAGTCAGACAGGGAGTACAACTGATAAATGCATTTTCACGCATAAAATATTCTTGCCACATGGGACTCACTAGCAGGATGAACTTTTTCTAACCTGCAATGCAAAGCAAAATACTGACCCACTTCAGGTAGAGTAAAGCCAGGCCATCTGCAATAAAAAGACCAAGATATCACAGGACAAAGATGAGGTACAGTCAATGTCCAGAAAAAGACTAAAAATGTGAATGATAAAGGTGATAAATGTAAAGGTAATTATGGTGACAAAATTGTTAACGCATCAATGAATGGGAAATCAATATTTACCAGCAACTTATTTTTTCAGAATGAGATCTTTCACTTGGTGGTGAAATCATGGATCCAGTTAGGGCTATAATCCCTATCCAATTAGGGATTATGGGCAGGAGAGCTGTGATTGGGAAGGCCTAACTGTGACCACACAAATTTAAATTATGTTTCAACACTGATCCTGAGAATATAAAGTTTAGGTGAGATATTTGGGATTTGATAAGGGTTTTGTGAAGGTCAGGATTTGTGTATGGCTTTCTTCTCTGCCCAAAACTATGGTGGGATCAATATGAATGGAGTTCAATATGACCAAAAGCACAAAGTAACAAATAGGCCTTCTAAGTAGGTAGAGGGTTTTACTTGTTGTTTTATTCTTGTGATAACCATTGAAACCATAACCACTCTGTGTGTGTGTGTGTGTGTGTGTGTGTGTGTGTGTGTTCATGCACTCTTCTTTTCTTCCTGGTCTATGCTTGGAACTGCACCTGGATCCTACCAACACTGGCAAGTTTATGGTAAGTGTATTATCTGTTACCTTTTATTATTATAAAATTATCTGCAGTTTTTTCCCCTTCATTGTTATATTTGAAGTGGTTTAGTTTATAAGCCCTGGGGCGCAATGAGCTACATTATTCCACATAAAGATAATAAGGTAGGGTAGTAAGATAGGAAACAGGGTGGAGAATGAACATTTGTATAAAGCTGATTTGCTTTGATACTTTTTTATAGTAAACATATAAAGTATAAAGTACATGCAGAAGTGCACACATTAATCGAAACACACACAACATCAGCTGACATATGGAAACTTGTGAAATCTCACTGAGATCATTTATACTACATAGCAGATCTTGGTTGCAATATAATAATTCTTGTGGATTTACTTCTGTGTATGGCATGCCCTGCACAGAAACATGCAAAGTCTGAAGGTGCTAGCTCCCAATAGGGGTTACACTCATGGTAATAATGAATTTGGTTAAAAAAAAAAAAAAAAAAAAATCTCAGCAGATAACCTGTAAGAATAAGAAACTTCAATGTTAAATTATAAATAAACAAGTGTGAGGCATGACTTTCTGTCATGCTCCAAACTCGGATTTCAGTTCTCTGTGCGATTTAAGTTCATGTGTGACTATCTCTCTGCTCTCATTTGTCATATTTTAGCAGCTGCAGCAGGTGGTTTGCCATTTGTTTCCACAGATCACAGGTGCTGGAACTCTGCTCCGTTCTCATTATCAATCCAAATTCAATTATGTAATAAGAGGCTTTGGATCCTATGAAGCTGAATGGAATTGAACTTTAAAAGGTACAGAGAACCACGAAATCTGCAAGGGCTTTGACCCACAGACCAAATAGTAAGAAATACTGCAAAGATAGACCAGGCTGCCATGATTAGGAGAGGCTTGCTGTGTGTGTGTGTGTGTGTGTGTGTGTGCGCNCCCTTTTTTTTTTTTTTAACATTACGGACGTGTGGTGACTTTAATAGAGGAGATATATAAGCAGATATGCCCCTAGCAATTGATGAGATTCAGAGAAAAGCATGCATGTTCTCTTCTTTTGCTGATTATAGCCAAAGCAGCCAGCCATAGCTGCATACTTATGTAAAGAACTGCACTTTCATGTCATTTTGACATTTCAAAAGTGGGGAAAACTCACTGTGCCATTCAAAATTTATCCTCTAGTAACAGATGTAAAGTTTCTGTGGCAAGAACTTTTGCAAATTCACAAAAATACTAATTTCATCTTTATCTATGCCTCATTTATATACAATTTGAGTTCTTACACACTGATGTTTAAAGAGGTCATATTATGGGTTTCGTTATTTCCCCTTATTTTTATGGTGTAATATAGTAGGGAGTAGGTATCGAAATTGCAAAGTTGCAAAACTTAAGGTTGACACTTCTAGAAATGAATCTAGTCAGACAAAAGCATAGGTCCTGAACTGCCCTGGAAGCTTCATTTTTGATTAATCTTTTAGGTTCTAAACATGTTCTTGTCAACATACAATACATTTGAGTTTTCCCACCTATACACCTGGTTAGACACACCCACAAGGCGAATGAGTGAATGTTTGGTCAGCATCTGTGTTTTGCAGTCTCTGGTATTGCCAGCTCAGGCCTTAGAGAAACAGTAGATAAAATGCCATTTTCACTCACTATGCACTGCAGTGCTGCATCGAGGTGGAATGGAAGTGGATGTGTTTTTTTGTTTCATAGTAATACATTGAAATATTTCAAAATAGACCCTCTAATGTAAATAAGAACATGGAAATCTGTATTTTTTTTAAATTAATTTTTAATTAATTTATTCAAAAGGGACCATGTAAAATGTTAAATACATGTTGCCATTTGATGTATTGTACCAGAGTTAGCTTAGCTTACAGCTAATTTTCATCTGCAGTCCCTCGGCAGTCACAGGTATGTCATCCTCACATATAACAACTGAAAAACAAACCTTTGTCATTTCAAATATTTTATCTGATTATTAATCAAATTAATTAATTTAATCAATTTTTTGGCAGTAGGTGTGGGAGACAGAAGAGATGTCAGTATTAGTACTTGTAATGTGTGTGATCATTCTTGGGAACAGCTAATTGCCAATAGCAACCAAATGTTACACATTTTATAAGACTACACCAGTAGTTTGCATGTTGTTATATACAATCCTCATACACAATGAGGACAGAGCTCTCTAACAGACCACAGGCTGGGCTACCATCTACTGTAGAGCAAAACACTAAAATTTGAATGTACTTGTTCAATCAGCACAAATCAACCAAGCCATGAGCTTGTATTTGTGACTTTAGCAACTTGAGAAACAGCCTTACAGGCATCCATGAGTTTTTAAAAAAAAAAAAAAAAGTTACAGCATAACATTTGCTTTTTTTCCCACATAGGCTTCACTTTCTAACAACTTCTACAGCCTTAAGCCACCAAAGCCCAATAATAACACTCTGTATGACCATGAACTTGAGAGAACTGGTCAGATAGCTGCCTAATGATACCGGTAAGTCTTTCTGTCACTGCTGTAAGACAGGGAGAGTGCTTCACTTCCCATCACTGAAACACCCAAAGAAATGGAGCCAGAAACTAGATGATTGGTTGTCATCCCACAGGCCAGCAGCACTATGCTGTCTTCCTCCTGCAGATGAAGAAAAGAATGTGCCGTCATGGTGAGAGTGCAGGAGGTGCACCATTATAGTAGAGAGAGATGTTGCCTTCAGGTAAATGTCCCACTTGTTGACTTGGATTTCATTTGCTGAAAGAATGCAGATGCTAAGTGAGGGCATAAAGGTAATTTTTTAAGCATAGCTATCAGTGAGTGTTACTCTGCAGGTGAGCGTGACCAAGCCCACAGACCCCATTAAAGGGCAAAAATATGTGAGAAATAGGACTGATGATATATAGTGATTTAACAGCTGTTTGTCAATTTATACAAAAAATTAGACAATTAAAATGACAATTTATTATGTTAGCCTAGTTATGGTACCACTGTGCTAATGCAGCTACACCCTGTTGAGTTTCTGTTTGAAGTTTGGTAGGCTTCTGCTCTTGGCGATGGACTGTGTTGTATTCAGGTACCTGCACTTCACGTCTTGTTGGTTAGTTTGGAATTATAGTGTGTTTGTGTGTATGTGAGTGTGTGTTATGTGGGTTTATTTTGAAGCTATTGTGAGGTAGACAAGTCTGCAGGTTCTAAATTGTGGTTCACTTTGTTGGCTTTGCTATAACTTGTAGACAATACACAATGTAAATGCAAGTAATTGTCTCACTTGAATGAATATTCTATAGAAGGGGCGCTTGAGCTCCAAAACGTTGTTGGTATCATTTTCCTTGCAGGTGCTTTTATTTCCCTTACTCAGGTATCATTGTAAACAAATTACCGTTGGTTACAGATATTCTTGATCAGCCACCCTATGATGTATTTGGTAATTCAGTTAATGAACTCATGGTTTGGCTAATTTCGAGCCTGATGTTGAAACATGTTTTTGCGTAGAGTTAGCCTCTAACACAGAAATGCATGATCATTAGCTTAGAGTGTAGATACTCTATTTCAGGTATTTCTTCCATTAAAGTATTAAATGGTGTACATGCATTTGTAGATAAGTGCTTGTGTTTTCACATGACAGTGTGTGTGTGTGTGTGTGTGTGTGTGTGTGTGTGTGTATGCTTGCATGTATAAATGTTTATGTGTGGAATCCAACTGTAAATAACTACTGAAGAAGCCTGTCATTTGTTCAGATTTAATTTGGATTGTCTATGTTCCCTTGGCAACTGGTGAAGGGGATTAGTGAGTACTCTATGTCTGGTCTTACAGGTCAAGGATAGCTCTCTGTCACTCTCGATCTCTTTCTGTCACACACAGACACACACACACACACACACACACACACAATTTTCTCTGTCTGGTGCCCCTGTGCCCTTGGTTTAAAATGCAAAAGAGCAGGAGATTAAAAACCTTAGTCCTGGCTGTCTGTCTCAGATTGCCGTCACCAATGTTTGAAAACACATTTTGTGCAGTCAGCCTGAAGTCAATAAGGTTTGCGGGGAGATAAGGCAATAGGCAGACAGAGGAAGAGAAGGTGAAAAAGAAGAAAGAGTGAGACAGAATAGAAGACTGGGAAAGAAATGAGACGGAGCATTAGATGGTAGATCCTGTAAGTCATTGCACAACAACTTCAACAATCTATAATCCTCGAAAAAGCCGCTTCTGCTCTATCTTTGTCCTCCCTTTCCCTGCCACTCTCCAGCTCTCATCACACAACTCGTCTGTCTGTGAGGAGGTAAAATGGGAGTGGCAATGCTTGGTGTAAGGCTGACTGCAGGGAAGTCTGAAGAGCATTAAAGCTGACCAATTTCAAATATTTAAGGACAATACCAGTGACTTTCCATGTTTAAGCCCAATGAATACTACCTGTGTAAACGTTACGTTACTGACAATTTCCAAAACATAAAACTGTAATTTTAGCTATCCTGTAATTTTTGCTAAATCCCCTGATGTTTCAAAATTAAATGTTCAGGTGATACACCCTTAAAATTCAATGTTTTGCCTGCTGATATCTATGTAGAAGGGATGGTCTTTTTACTTTCTCAGTAAAACCCGTCTTCACCTGGCATTGTATTCCATGGCTGAGACTTGCGTCATCTTCCGTGCAGCTCCATGTTGGACAGGTTAAATAAAGTTACTTCAATTTAATAGACATCGTGTTCTCTGTGATGGATTACTTACTGATACTTATGGATTACATATCTCAAGCACATTTCAAGTCTCTACAAGTTGATTTTAATAGTGTACTGGAATGAAGTGAAACCANATATCTCAAGCACATTTCAAGTCTCTACAAGTTGATTTTAATAGTGTACTGGAATGAAGTGAAACCAGCGGCAGTCTGGAAAGTAGGAAAAATATTTTTAAAATGTACCACTCCAGTAGTATGTTTTGGGAAATAGTTTTCAGTTACACAATGTGTATGCAGGTTGTATATATTGGACTCAAACCTGCAAAACCTCTGGTATTTAACTATCTGGCTTATCAGGAAGTTAGAGAGGCAAAAAGTCAAATTTGAAGTAAATGACATGCACAAATACTAACATACACATACATACTGTAGGTACTCACATACATTGTCAACCTTTAAAGGTCACCCTCAAAGGAAGATAAACTATTTCAATTTCATTAGGGTTAGAAACCCTCTGACAGAGGAAAGGAAAGAAGGAATAAAAGGAGGGAGGAGAGAACAGAAGAGACAGTGAGATCATTCATTTTGCCTTCCTCTCTCTTTAGTCTCTCTACATCCCGCCTACATTCTGTCTTCTTTTGCCCTTGTACCAAAGAGAGAGGTCACAGTGATACCATCATCTGCTGTCTAACATGTCCGTCTGATTACTTTGTCTTTCAGTTTTCTCCTATGTTATTTTGTACCTCTGTCTTTATGCCTGTCACAAGCTGAAAAAAAGTAACAAAACAAAAAAAAGAAAAAATACTTTTGCCTTCACCATCGACTAACCACCTTAATAATGGATGTAATGTTCAGTTCCTTGGTAACTGTGATGTAGACAGATAATGCACAGGATCTATCAATCTGCCATTTTGTAGTGTCATCTTCTCCTTTTGTATTATCTCTGTCGTGGTGGTATTAAATGTCCCACAAAATGAATTAAATTGTTTTAAATGTGGTTAAAAAACTAACTCCACTCTGAAAAAGAAGAAACTCTTGCAGTAAATAAAACGACACAGCTTGTATAAAGTTTATCTATGGACCAAATGTATACTGTTTAGGCTCTGCATATAAAATTTATATTTTCTTCATCTTTTTCTGAAGGATGCATCTATGTCTATAAGTTAAAGTGAAATATGTGATTTAAAAAAAAAAAACAAGTATCTTTGAGAAGTCCTCTGCAGTGCAGCAGCAGAATGCTTTAAGCACATCTAGACATATACACACTTCAACTGTTCAAAGGTGTTAAAGCTTAACAAGTAGTGCTTGAAATTCAGTGCAAACGTATGTTTTTGAATCAATGTTTCATTGTGCTTAAAAAAAATGGAAATTAAGAAACACTTTTGAACACAGCTCTATCTGCATCAATAACACTGAGTGTCAAGATGTCACTTACAGTTTATAGCTTTTATATTCTGTTTTAAGTGCTGCTAGTAAACATACACTGATATTCATCTTTCCTACTCTTTTATTGTTTTGTGTGTTATTGCACGTGGAAATGTGAGTGTGCATCTGTGTTTTTTTGTGTATCTGTCCATGTGTGTATGTGTGCGCTATGGGTATTGTGATTTTAGTATTAACATTTGTCACAATCCCTCAAAAGAAAAAGTAGAAAACCAGATTACCATTGCAAACCATTAGTGGGAGACACTGTGGTGGTAAATATTCACTCGTACATTGCTCAGTGGAACTATTTTATTGGTCTCACAATTAAATCAGAACGGTGATGGAGAAATTGTTTCTTCTCCAGAGTTGTTAAATTTGTTTTGCCAATATGGCATGCATTAATGCAATACAATTTTGGACCAACGCTGTGGCAGCAGGTACTGATCTATGTGTGGCATGGCAACAATAAACATTAATGTTTATTATATATGTGGGTGGTTCTGCAAAAATGGCTACAATAATTTACATCTTAAATTATCCCATTGTGCAGAAACTAGTCCTGTTCCATAATCTTCACATCAGGTCTAGGTGAGATAAGCAGCCATGGCATATCATAACGTGATATCAATTTAGGACATTGAGTCAAGGGGATTGCAATGCAATATGGTGCAGTAAATGATTGTTTTACTGAGACTTTATGTGTGACTCATCAAAACAAGCATACAACTCCGGTCAACTCTGATCTCTGATTAATCATTTGAGGTTTTTGACACTGATGTGCCACATTGCAAACATCACTGCCGCAATTTAAAGTTTATCAACTTTGGTCCACTTCAGATCACACTGAAAGAAAACATTGCGGATTCTCAGATGTCAAGACTACAGCTACGTAACCATAAAAATCATAGTTTTGAGTTGAGTGATTTATGTTTACTGCAGTAACAAAATACAACATTGGAAAGCTCAATGCTGCCCGTTTGTCCTGCTTTTGTCTTTGTCCCATCTAGACCTCATGCTGATATAAGCCCCATGCTTTACCAAGACAGCTTGTCGTTTTTTATGATGAAACCAGATGAGATTTAGAGGGGTAGCTGAGGAGAGGCGGGAAGAGGGATGTTCTTTTTCTCCTTTGACAAGGCAGTGGAGAAACTACAACGTCCGATTTTCATTTCAGAGGCAAAACTCCTGGGAGTCTGAGTTATGGACATGACAACAAATACTATTTTACTGCCCATGATGTGCTCTTTTTGTCCGTCTTCTGCCATTTCTACAACGATTCTCTCTCTGCCTGTCTGGCTGACATGCTTGGTTGTCTGCTTGTGGATCATTGTCTCTGTCCACCTATGTATCTGTCTTATTGCAAGTCTGTTTGTCTTTCTGCTTGTTCCTGCCTTATTTTCCACCTCAGATGTTATGCCTGTCAAAAGCTGAAGAAGCAGAAAAGAATTCTTTTGGCTTGGCCATCAACTACCCTTAGATCCTGTCAGGATGATCACTTGAGACAAGTATATTTTACTTGAAAAAAAAAAAAATCAGTTTTCTTTACATCTGTGTGTTGCAGAGAATCTGGTCTGTTGTCTATGTTGCATTTATTGTTATGACTTGTATTTGTGTTGTATTTATTGTTGTAACTTGTTCTTATGCTAGCCCTCTTGGGCTAGTCTTTCTTGAAAAAGAGTTCTTTTATCTCAATGAGACTTACCTGGTTAAGTAAAGGATAAATAAAATAAATAATAGACATGCAGTGTTCAGTGCCCTAGCCAATATGAAGCATTCACATCATCTATCCCTCTGGTGCTTTGTACTGCTATAGTCTCCCTCTGTATAGTGTTAGTATTGAATGTACCCCTTTGTTTCTCAGAATTGGCTTTACATTTGTAGTGTCATTAAATGCCTTTGTTGGCAGATCATTTGGTTGTTCATTATGGAGATATAGTTTTATGAGCTGTCCCCTGGCTCGTACCGGTAGTCTTGGTACAGAGCGGTTGTGATACATGCACATAATTATCCAGCAGCTATCATCTCTCAGATGGTCAATAATAATATGACATTAGGCCGATGGAGTGGAGGTATATCTTAAATGGAATCCCTATAGGGTTTCAATAACATGAGATCATACCTCTGGTATGCCTCCTGAGGTGGAGGAAAGGGTGGAGAGGGATTGTGTAGTACTGTATCTTCTATGTTGTTTGTGGAGGAAAAAGAGCAAGAGGAAGGTGAGAGACAGGAGTTACTGTTTTGGCCGTGGGGATGGACATAAAACCACCTACCCATGTTACACATGAAATAGAAAAAAAGGAGATAAAAAAGAACAATGACAGCAAAAGGAAATGCAATGCATTATTGCAGCCCTGGAGACACAAACAACAGCATACACATGTTAAAGTCCCTGTGTTATATACACTTTAAAGATGAAGAGTGGGGACAATGCTCATCCAAGGGACAATAAGAGGAGCCTGTAATTTCTGTACTATAAATTGGTTTTATATGTTGTTTCATTAAGAGGGCAAGGTATTAGTCATGCAACATTTATGAAAGAGAGGAAAGGAGGAAATTTGTAGAGGACTGAAAGGATGTTGAAAGAAATACTGCGCTGTTTACTAATTTTCCACTTTATTAGGTATGTGTACCGAGTTATAGTAAGAGACTTTTATTCCTCCAGAACAGCTGAAATTCTTTGAAGACTTGATTTGAAAAGGTGAAAAAAACATTCCCCAGGTATAACTGATAACATGAAATATTTCCTACTAATTTTGGCAGCACTTTCATACTCAACATACCAACAGTGCTATAAGGCTGTTACACACCTAGAGTGATGCGAATAAACGACACGAAAGTACAAATTTTTCAGATGCGAATTTGTCACTGTAAATATTGTGAGAATTAAAGTCAATGTACTGTATCTAATTTCATATTTCATATATCTATGTAACCTCATGTATCCATGTCCTTCATTTTACTGATGTCATTCATTCTTGTATTGTCTTGAGAAAGGAATGTAGTGCTCTTACAAAAGTGATCTTGAGCCACAGGGTCACCATGATGCCACAATGCCTGGTAGACAACTCATACACATTCCTGAATGACATCACATCAACATGTCATCACTCAACTCTGACTATAAGAAACCTTATTCTGTCCATTCAAACTTCGAAGCTATATGGAGATGCATGCGTCTATACATGTGTTCCCATACAACTCAATAAAGAGTGTGGTTGGCAATCGAGAGAAGTCATGAGACCACTTTAATTTCTGACAATATATTCACACCAAACACGGTGCGATTTTTGCAAATATTTGTATGGGTTCATGCCAAAACACGCACACCGAAAGAAATTGAGTCTGCCTGTTCACTTTCAAAAGTGTGTGTGTGTGTGTGTGTGTNTTCTAAATATGAAGGACGTGGATCCTGTTTGAGGGATTAAAGATTTATCACAGCTGCTTTTGGACATTCTACAGGATGACCGTAGGTAAATATTCATTACATCATTGTTACAATGAAGCTATGTTGTCTTGAGTCTGTGTCCGTTTTATCACACGGTCAGAGTTCTGTGACACATAAACAATCAGATGATCTGCTGAGTGTGCATTTGCATTTGAGTGTCATGTTACCAGCAAATGACACTTTGATCGATCCAATACATTATATTCGCATGCGAAAAGTTGTAGAAATCGAACGTGATCCAAAAAAATAAATGCTGCAATTTTGTCAAGCAAAATTCCATCGTTGATGTGAAAGACGCCATTCATGAGTTCAAAAAATATTAGTAACATGCAAAATATTCAATGAATTATTCATATCTGGTGTGTAATGGCCTTTACTACAATTTAGTGTATTTTTGAACTGTACATCATTTGCTTTCCTCCAAAACATTGACTGCAGTATAGGCCCAGATTCATAAACCGTAGCATATGTTTTACCGCATCGCTATGCACAAATATCATGGCACAAACCAAGTTTGCTCATTCATAAACGCCTGTTAACGACATATTTTACCGTTTGCCTTGAAAGAGGCATTACTGAGATATTTCCTTATTTGCGTGTTGCAGTAGTTATTCATAAAACAAACTGACAAGCAAAAAATAAGACCTGCTTCAGACCGGTGGTAAAATTTCAGCGGTATGAAATCTGGGCTACATTTAAAACTTTATTTGTCTCACATGTGTTAGTGATCAATAACTTTAATAGATAAAGTCACTCAGCTGATCAGTCAGTTTTTAAATGGTGAGTTTTGATCCGATCTGAGACATGTTCAGGCGCTCCGTTAAATATCACCTCACCTACTGCGCTGGTAAAACGAGGCTCTCTAAAGCAGAATATACGTTTCTTTTGCCGATTTGTGGCTTTAAAACCAGATAAATCAGGAAAAATGGTGGCTGATAAATATGCAGCAGCTCATTAACGTGCTGATCTTCATTGGCTCTTACCTGTCACACCCCTCACAGCAACGCTACCTTCATGTGACAATGCGATGATTATCACAAGAGAAGTTTTATGAATGCGCCTCAATCATCGCGGTGCACATTAAGGCAACCTTACTCTCCGTATTGCCGTTTTTTTTTTTTTTTTTANTTTTTTTTTTTTTTTTTAAATGAATCTGGACATAGTGTTTACCCTTTGGTTTGATTTGGTTTCAAATAAATAAATAAAATATATTTTTCTTTACATATTTTTTCTTCCCCTTACCATATTTTCTCCACTTATGTCCTTTATTTTCTCCTTCAACAGCTCTGAAAAAAAAGAAAATGCAAAAAAGAAAGACAACGTTTTCACCAAATGAAAACTAAACTGTAAACTGTATTCTTCATAACTACTAACCCTTTCATAATTTCCATTTCACTTACATTTATGCTTTCATTTACATTACACTCTCATGTTCTATTAAAGACAGAATGTGGATTATACATACAGAATAAAGTGGATTATGAATACAGACAGGACCTAAACAACAAGCCAGTAGAAGCCACAGTTTAGAGGTTTTTTTTTTTGGTTTTTTTTAGTAACAGTGAAGACATACGGTTTTACAATATTAAAACCATTTTACATTATTTACAACCATTTTACAATGTAGTAATAAAGCTCCTGAAACAAAGCCGGAAAGTAACATTCCCATGCCATGTTTGATGTATGAGAATAAGGTAGAGCAGGACATGGCAGAAAATGATCATGTGTTTACTGCATAACAGCAGCCTTAGGCACAATTACTGTCGTTAATGTGTTTCAGTAAGAAGAGAAAGTAGATGAGGGGATGCAGCAGGACAGAGAGAAGGAAGAAGAGGTTGAAGGCTAAATGAAGGAGGAGGTTGGGAAAGGGAGAATAAAAGGGGAAAGCAAAAAAAAAGTAAGAAAAAACATATAAGGGGGAGAGATAATAACGTGATCACCAAAAGACAAGAATGTGGCCAGTAATTCCTTTATCCTTATTGATTTTGTTAGATGTTGTGGTCTTATGTTGAGGTCAGAGGACAAATGTGTGGAAACTGGAATGTTATTGCATATTACTGTGTTCATACAGCATGCATGTGTGCTGTATTCAACCACAAGTACGAGTTGAATGGACAAATTTAGGCAATGGACAAATTGTCCGTTGATCTAATGGTCACTTGGTCACTACTATTCTTGGGACATTCTGATGGAATACATTGAAATAATCTCTCTCTCTCTCTCTCTCTCTCTCTCTCTCTCTCTCTCCCTCTCTCTCTGTCTGTCTCTCTCACGCTTTCTCTCAGCTTGTGTTTAAGTTGTTGCCTACTTCTAGTTACTCAAATCATTTAATCAATAAGATGGGAAGGGTTAAGTCCTCTGGGAGAACATGTACTGCAATGTGTGTGTGTGTGTGTGTGTGTGTGTGCGTGTGCGTGCATTGTTGTTGTAAAAAACAAATATACAGTAAATCAATATAAATATCTATAATTGTGTTTTTGTAAATGTGCTCACTCTTGCATCTGTTTTTAAATATATATATTTATATGTAATATCCCATTATGATATTGAGAGCAGTTTCAGCTGTTGTATCACTAGGGGCTTGAGACAAAAGCAAAAAAATAATTAGACATCAATAAGTCAGCTTAAGAGGAATAGAGAAAAAAATAAATCAAAAGGATTCCATCAAGAAACGAACTCAAAATTAAATGTCTCATTTCCTAAATAATGCTGGGAGCATGAGTTATCCGAACAATGTTTTTATTTATTAATTTTACACACTTTTTTCAAGGTTATAACCTCAACTTTTTAAGTGAAAGTAGTTTGCAGGTGCACAAACAAACTAATGTAATTCTATGGAGACTTCAGAATTAAGACTGTTACTCAATTCTTCAAAATTGCAAAAAGAAAAACAACAAAGTCACGGCATCAATATTTCAATAAAATACACACACATAATTGGGCATTTCTTTTCATTAATGAAGTGGCTTTAAATTAATCTTTTAAAGTTTGACTCAGCAGCTTCATTTAATAAATTGGGACCTTCAGTATTTTCTTTTCTGAAATAGGCGAGTTTGTGAGTCATGAAGCAGTGTGTGATACCATCAGTATTTCATCCTTCCAGTCTAGGGCAATGCATATACTCACCAGCCCCCCACACACATGTACCTACACACACACACACACACACACAGACACATACACACTCATCACATTCTTATTTCACTATTATCATCTAAGCATGTCATCCTCATATCTGATATTTATATTGAACTACATTCTGTGTGTAATCATTTCAGATGCGATAGCTCAGCAGGATAAAGCAAACACAATTCCACAAACACATATCCATATTTTTTTCAATCTCATTTTGCTAGCTTCCATTTTTAATGCCATCGTTGAGATAAGGGGTGTATGAAGTAAAGGCATTATATATCTATACATTTCACTTAAATACTTAAATAATTTCATGTAAATCATCCTTGTCAATGTCATGCTTAAATCAGTACAATTATCCTCATTATTTCATTTCATGTACAATATAATAATAAACCAATAACTCCAGTGGTGTTTTAAACCACAGCTTGGAAAAGCCGCAGCAGTGCATATATGACGCACATATTTTATATGGCACATCTCTCTCTCTCTCTCTCTCTCTCACACACACACACACAAACACAAAACAGGCCTCTCCCCATTATTATAGCTTGATCTCATATTCTTTCCTGTTATCTCAGTCAGCCATTCTTTATGTGATGATAGCTTAATAAAGACCTACTCCAACACACACACACACACCATTCAAACATGCAGAGGAGACCAGCAGCATATCTATCTCAGTGAGCCTTCATTGAGGGTGGTATGTTTACCATGCACACCTTTATATTTAATCCTGATAATATAGTATAGTCACCATGACTGCTTTAGGACATAGGACATTCATTAGTGGAAAATATTGTGTGTTTACATAGTGGCTTTTAGCCTTAACTTGTCATCTGTGTTTCAGATCTGTGAATAATGTCCATATTTACGGTCTGATTCAGCTTAAGAGCTTTATATGAGAGTGCTGTAATATCTGCTCGACTACAATGAATCCATCCACATTAAGCATGTGGATATGTGGCTCCCAGTAAGACACAGAATTAATGTAACAGTGGTTTAATTTTAAAAATTTTGTTTTGATTTGATAGTCTTCTTTTTTTTTTTTTACAAAATAATTCAGTTATCTGAAAAAACAACCAGTTATTAGAATCCATCTGTGTGGCTGTCAGTTGTATTGTGTGTATCCAAGTGGTCTCGGTAAGCCCTGACATTAGTAGTATAGTCATAAAATAAGCTGCTTGCAATTTAACTAAAAAAACAAAACAAAACAAAAAAAAAAAAAAANAAAAAAAAAAAAAAAGTCCAACAAGACAACACAGACTTTGTGAACAGGATAATATTAATTTGTTATACAAAATAGGATAAAAATAGGGTAAAAAGGTTCGGGTAAAATATGGATAAAAAGTCATGGTGAAAGTCTGAGTAAAGAAAATTAGGATAAAAGTAAAGTTAAAAAAGTTAGGGTAAAAAAAGTTAGTTTAGAAGTTGAGGTAAAGCATTAGGCTGCATGAAGAAAACGTTGCTATGTTAGAGCATTTGTCTATCTTACTCATTGTGGGCTGTTTTGTAAGTTGCTCATGGACAGTAAAAATGATTCCAGCCTTGTCTCAATATACATCTTTGTTTGAGTCACATGCTTTGGTTGAGGTACAATACATGGTCCATGCTGCAGTTTGGGCTGTTTGTTATGCATTTGGAGAAGAGTTGCGTAGGAGGTCTGTACCAGCTAACAGATTGTGAACACTGATAAACAGCATGGATACCTTGAACCTGTAGAAACCAACATTGCAAGGTGTCGGTTTTTGAGTGCCATCAATGCAAGTGTGTATGCCTTACTGCTCTCTGATGAAAACCCAGATGGTGATAGTGCAGCAGAAGGGAAAACTGTGATTATATTGTAGGATTAGTGCATGTACCCATTTATCTGCCAACCTGTGTATGTGTGTCCCAAAGAGAGAAAGAAAGAACTGTAACGATATCTTAAACTAAGATTAGGTTTGTAATGGGAGTTCGAAAAGTGTCGGTTTCTTTCTTTTCCTATCTCTAAATAATTTATCTGTTCATTTTCGTCTTTTTTGTTTTTACTTTCTGCTGAGATTTTACATTATTGCACACCAAGCTTCAACCCATTTGATGTTGCTTGTTAAGCTCCACATACAGTATATTATACAGTATATTTCCATTAAATGAAGGCTTGTAAAGCTACAAGCTGAACAACATGCTCTGCTGCACCTAGTAAGAAAAAAAAGTTCTATCTTTCAATCCATCTTGATGCTCTATCTTTCAGCAGGCTCAATATTGTCATATGAGCAATATCTGACAGTTTGTATGAAATGTAAATTTGAGTGAAATACAGATTTATCCTAAATCAAACAATGCCCCCAGGAACCATTAGTCCTGTATAAATGAGGATGTTAATGATGATCTGTTTTTGGATTTTTAGTAATGGTGCAACCCATTTGTGTACATTTGGATCACAAATTATACCCTTAATTATTAAAAATAGTAAACCTATATATGCAAACCTATGCCTACACATAAACCTATACGCATCAAAGCAATTATTTTTTAACACTTCTATGGATTCAGAGAGGTTATGTATTTAAATATTACAATACTCTATGTTATAGCACTGAAACATACACACACACACACACACCAGTGTGTGTGTGTGTGTGTGCTCCAATACCCAATTATAGATCCTACTGCAGTTGATGTCATGTATGGGTCAATAATCAATAATGCAACTCTAACCACTGAATTCAAATGACAAATTTTACTGCACACGCATGCACACATGCGCACACACACACACACACACACACAAGATAGTGCTTTTGTCTATTCATAGTCACATCACAACTATCAGCTGCCAAACACATCTTCAGCTTTCCTCAAAGTTGCAAAAATTATTAAGATACAAATGTTAAATGCCCCTCCCCAATGTATTAATTCCATTAGCAAAGACAGAAGACATTGTATAACCTCCTCAAAAAACACATAACCCACACAAATACGTACAGTATACACATGCTGTGATGTGTGAAAGCACACGAAGCCTGTGAACACACACAGAGTTACACAAACACCAGCAACCTCACACAATTATGCACACAGACACACACACAGACACGCATACAGATGACAGTCAGATGACAGCCACTGCATTGAGATAAGGATCTAATGAGGCACAGAGAGAGAGAAAGTGATTATGAGAGTCCAGTGTGGGTATTTCCTTTCTGCAGGCTTCTGGGGAACTTCATTAAACTACAGTTTGGCAGATAAGACATTGAGATTCTGCTCCAGACAGATTTAAAAAAAAAAAAACAAAAAAAAAAACAAAAAAACAAAAAGAGCTCTTCTACACAATTCCAATACTGCATCAGCATCCTTGTGCAGCAACAAAGGAGCTAAACTAAAAATGAGGATAGCACATTAATAATAAGGCTGATCTAAGATTTAATAAAGTGCCCATAATCTGTCCTATTTGTAATTGGGAACTTTACTGAAAAATACAGGTACAGTTTAAGGCACAGGCATAAACTGCACTGTGAGGTGAAACACTGCAAAGAGCTGCAACAAAAGTGGGGTATTACAGTAAAATAGAAATGGAGTGAAGTGGAGCTGGGAAATGGATAGTGAGATAAAGTGAGGTGTGGACAGAAGAAGAGAGGGATGAAAGCTAAAGAAAGGATTAGCCATGCGGCGAACCAAAGAGGTTGAATAGGTAATGAAGGAGACGGTCCAGTAATGCATGAGAATAGGCTAGAAGAGCTTAGCAGGAGTCGTGCAGTGCATTGATTACCTCTATCTGTCATTAGCTATAGTCCCTATACCTACAGGGTGGGGNTGGGGGTGGGGAAGAGGTTTAAAGGGTGAGAGGAGCCAGGGAAGAGCACTAGAGGGAACACTATGATTTGAGTACTCAGAAGAAAAGAGAGGCACATCAGGCCAACACAACAAAACAAGACAACGTACTGCTTTAGGCCTAACCCACACTAATATGGATATTTGCCCCCACCGTTTAAAAAAAAAAATGTCCACACAAGCATCGTTTTACAAAATATCTCTGTCCACACGAGAATGCTCAAACGGCTACAAACGCATGCTGGCATATTGCATAAAGCAACAGTTCACATGCGCGAGTTTAGTTCTGATGTCATCGTTTCCCAAAAGCTCCGTTTTACATGTCCACAGATACACAGAAAGCAGAAATCTGCACTTTAGAAGCCATTTTTAAAACTCCCCATTATAGTGGCCTAAAACACTGTTTGTGTGTGGATTAGAGGCTAAAACGCAGAGGAAAATATGCGTTTTGTAAAATATCCATATTAGTGTGAACAGGGCCTTAAAACGCCTTGTTTTGGTGTGCGCTTGTGTGTGTTGAGAACCAGTCAATGCTATCATGTGACCCCATGTGAGCAAGGGTGCATGTGCAATTGTTTTTGTGTGTACAAACACCCCATGCCCATGTCTTCGCTGTGGATTTTATGGGATGTTGGCACAATTTAATGCTTATAAGTTTTTACTTTATTGGGATGGTAAAATGCAGCAGCATCATGTAGTGACACTCTGTAGCTGTAAAGAGAACAGATGTACTTGCTGCTCTGTCACACCTGCTTTGTGGACTGGAAAATGGATCAATGAACTCTGCTGCTTCAGTTTAAGTGAATGAGTCTAGACTAGACAAGGCATGAGCCAGATTGCTTAAGCTCACAATAAAAACGTACTGTATATAAAGTGATTATGTGTGAAGTTAGTGTCAGCCATATTGTTTTCTGGTAGACACCAGCAGATGCCAGCTCAAAACAGAAGAAATTATACTGTTATGATAGACTTATTGATTTGCTTGTTATTTACTTTGCCAAATTAGTTTTTATTTGGTTATGAAATTGAAATGTGAAAATGGATAAAAACAATCTCAGACAAGTTTCTCATCTATTAAAATGCAATAAAAGAATTGATTAAGCCTGAAGGGAAAATTTCATATGCAGACAGCGTGTAAAACTGGGTGAGTTTATTTTATTTTTTTAAAGAATAGCATTTCATAACACTAATCATTACCTCCGCCAAGGATGCCATAATGTCACTGCTGTCTGTCTGTCTGTGTATGCATGTTGTCTCCTTTTTTTTCACATTGAAATATAGGGCATTTGTTGATGTTTGTATTTCTCAAAAACTAAGACACCAATCAGTTAATTTTTATGTTTCGCCCTGATGCAGATATTGACATGCACCTGGAAGATCAAAATATATGCTTGGACATGGGTCACATTCATGATGTTGCTGTACCTTAACAAATAAGGCTAAAAACATCCCAATACCACCAATGTGCAGCTATGATGAGGTTGATTTTGCAGCATAAAATGTTTTTGGCATATTTTCAATAGTAACAGAAATAGATGCAGAATATGATCTCTGCAATATTGTACTGCTGTAAAATGAACTTACATGGTGCATGTTTTTACTCGTCTTATTTCAATGTAATCACAGTAGAAGTCTATTGGCGAGAGAGAGAGAGAGAGAGAGAGAGAGAGAGAGAGAGAGAGAGAGNAAAAAAAAAAAAAAAAGCAACATCTGAGGACTGTTGGATCATGGTCTCTCTCAGTTCCCTCCAGGTTTAAATGTATTCAAGATAAGAGATTTAAGTAATTAATATTTTATAGTTTTAAATTTATGCTGTATGGCCTGTTATTGAGTCAGTACCTTTTTAATACTTGAAGCACATACACACAAGCACATTTTAAATGGTTTTGTTTGCCTCCCCTTAATTAAAATTATATTTTAAGAGCAAGACATGTGCAACTGAAGTTTCCAAAACATAGACCTCAGTGTATTAATGAAGGTAGACTATAGATAGGCTGTTAAAAGTTTGCAAACACACATATAAAATGTAACGCATTTAACTGTAAAGGCAGTAAATCACTTACTAAGTACTTAGTACTAATTGTTACTAAGTTCACTGATTCTAAAAGTCTATGTTACCGTTCTCTATGAAAAACAGTAGATTGCCTCTTAAAGCAACGAGTGGGCAGTGGCTATTTTATGGTCTGACTTCCAGGGAACCAGCTTTATCTCCCACCATGCCCTAGTGGCAAGGGGTTCCTTCACTTTTCTGACAGATTTGGGCAGGAAGCTGCTTATTGCCCAGCAACATAGAAACTGTATGTGTCTGACAATTACTTTTGCATTGCTGTACAAGCAATTGATGAGTCATAGGTGCCAGGGCAAAATTAAACCACACAGACAAAGCTAATGAAGAAGTCAGATGGACCTGAGACCTGAGGTCCCACAGCTTGGGACTAGCTTGGAAAGGTTGTTTCATGAATTCTCAGAGTCTTTGAGTGATGATATACAGTTTTTGCTAGTAAATGAATTAGCTGAACAGAAAGCCAGTGTGCCAACAGACAACCACTAAGCTCTCATCTGGCTTGCACATTACATAGAGCTCTGTCAGAACTGATCCAACAGCGCCAGGTTATTATTGCCATGTACTTGTGAATTTAAGTGGGTGGGTGCATGGGTGTGTGAACAAGACAGGGTGAGCTATTGGATGGAGTGAGGGGATGAGTAAAGCATAATCTTAGGTCACCAACTACACCTTAGTATGACATAAACAAGATAAAGGAAAGTAAAATCCTGACATTTTCTGATTTATTTAACATCTCAAGTCAAACTAACTTTAAAAAATGAAATTTTGACATATTCTATCATGTAAATATTGATGTTAATCAGCTGTTCCTATAAATTTTTTGGGAAAGTAATGAGGGAAATGCTCTACTGCTTTCATTGAGGAAGATTATGAACTTTATAAAACATGTCAGGGCAAAATTACAAACATGGAAGCAGCTAAACTACTAAACTACTTTTCTCAAAGTAGCGACCAAGATATGACTATCTAAATACTTCTTTTTGAATCACTTAAAACTGTATGTAAGCAGTGTTAATTTATTGTACCCTGCAGTGGTGTGCCGTCAAGGCCAGCAAAGCCTTCTCTGCTGGCCTACAGAGATTGTCAGAATCAATAAATTATATTTTTTATAATTTAATGCTATATGTATTTTACAAAGTTTGTTCCCATCAGTTTTTTATTAACGTCATTTCATTGCTACCGGTACTCTCTCCCTCAGTCGTGCTGCTTCCGGCCTAGCTCATACAAATTAGAGCTTTTAATCAGATTTTCCACCTGTGCTGTGTCCGTGTAAAAAAATCTAGCCTGAGGCCTTCAGAATCTCGAGTGAATCCCCTCTGCTGTTCAAGCAAATGGGACGATGTTGTTGATTGTCATATTCTTTAACCCATCAGATTTCGAGTTTGTCATGTTGGGCGTATTCTTTTACACGTCAGGACCTTCTAGCTGGCCTTGGTCTACGTCATCGGAGGGCCAGTTTGTTGAGAGCAGCCTCCCAGAAATTCATCAGAAGAAGAAGAGGGTTAGCTAACTGGACTAAAACTACCTAGCACATAACGTAGCATTATCTAGGATTTATTTAAACTTTCTTTCTTGCCGTTTAGATTTTTAGATGTTAGCGCTTTAGATTTTTTTGTTTAGATTTTTATTTAGTCCTGTTGTTTTTTAATGCACAATGGCTGAAGGAAGAGAAGAAATGGATTTACTTGGCAATGCTTTTTTTCACATTTTGGAACTGAAACGCACCAATGTACTGTACAACCATGTCATTAAACTCTATATAAAGAAAGAAAGAAAGGAGGATGGACTGTCTTCTGATGATGAGCAGCTTTGGTAAGTTTGATGGATTTTATGTGGCTGGAATCTGTTGGAGAATCCTGTTGAATCTTGATTGTGTTATTTGTGTTTTACAGCATTTTTGCTTGCTTGCTGGTCATATGAGAAAATGTGATGGTTGTTGTGAGTTTGTTCTTGTTTCTTTGGTAATGACACTGAGTTGGGCTATACCATGTCTATTTGTGATGCAGCATACTGTGTCATACTGTGTAATAATGCTACATCCTATTAATGTCTCTGCTGTTAGTGTGTTGTAACTGTCATAGGTGTTGATTCTCGTGTTAAATCGCTTTATTCCACTCGATAAAGGTTACTGTCACTGTGAATATGAGCTGGTTACGACGAATGATTACAGCCTATAGCCCTAGTGTCATGGTGAGGTTATTCGAAGGTGGTTTAATTGTGGGAGGATAGCATTGAAGGCCTAGGTGTAAAATACACGGCCCACCACTGGTTCCCTGAGACCAAAAAGTAGCCCAAAATCCTGATGCTCCCTCACAGATGGGATGAGGTTTTGGTATTAATGTGCATTTTTTCAAGCATTGTGCATTTATGCCAAAGTTCAACCTTTGTGTCATTTGTTCACAGGAACTCCTGGAAGTGCGGTGGAAAAATGCAGTGGTTTTCTTCCATTTTTACTTCAATGAACACCTTGAAGTGTGTTGTTGTTCAGTTTTTTTTTGTTTGTTTGTTTTTTTAATAGCAGACACATGAGACTTAATTTAGTTCTAAATATTTCTGCAGATGATTCACTATTACCCCCTGTGTTCTTTTACATTTCCGTCATTGCCATTGCTCTCTTGATGATTTTTGCAGCATTTCCCCTCTCAGGGAGAGTAGTAATAGTCCTATTTCCTCCGTTTATAACATTTGCAAAAAACAGTGGACAGAGTTCATTAAAAAAAAATAAATAAAAAAAAAATCATGGTAACTACACCTCATCACACTAAATAATGCAGTGATAAGTTAAACTCATTCAGAAAGCTTCCTTTACATTAATCAGCACATTGTTGTTCCATTCCATTCCACATGATGTTGTATTAATTGTTATTATAGGTACTGTGACTGTGTCATATAACAGCCTTGGATGGTGATGTATGTCATATAATATATATATTTTTTAATTAATTTATTATTTTTTTTAATGACGATGTGTGTATAGCTGTACTTGAGGTTTGAATGTAGAATAGATGTGGGTGTATATGGAACAGCAGCCTTGATGCCTAAGCCAAATTTCTCCTTGGAGACTAATAAAATCGACCTTGACCTTGGTTACCCTCATGTTGTTGTAAGAGGTGTTTCGCATAAAGGAGACACCCCATCAATGAAGATCAGTGTGTTAATGGGTTGCTTCATATTTAAGAGCCACAATTTATAATGCTTCCTCTGGCGGCAAAACAAAACTTAGCTAAACTACTAACTAAATTAGCAAAGGAAACCTAAATTTGCTTCTTTAGAGCTCCACATTTTAAGAGAGACATGGAGAAAGCTGCAACAGCATCCACTCAGAATATCCCCTGCGCCGGAATCCCAGAGGGTGGTGTGTGTTGTGTGTGGGAGAGTCCACCCAATTTGGTTTACTGTGAAAACCCAGGTTTTAAAGAAGCATTTGGAACCTTCTGTAGCTGTGTGTATGTCTACAGTTCTTCTTAGAAGGTCCTCTGAAATTTGTTTGTTTGGGCAATGGTTCTGACAGAAGCTGCTCCTCTCAAGAGCAGATTCTGTCAGTAATGACACTTTCTGTTTCACTTAATGTGACTTAGATGAAGATTAGACCACATTTGATGAGTAGTAAATGTAGTAATCCAGGTAATTCCAAGTGGTTTACTAACTTTTTCTTGCCATTGTAACATACCTTTAAATGACATGTCAACTTGTCATGGTTATTTGTCCCTTCTTTCACTCTCCATTCTTCCTGTTGAGATTTTTTGTCTCCATTTTTTATCTATCAACTTTTCTCATTCTTTCCTTGTGTCTATCTCACTTGTTTTTCATTTATTCTTAAATTGTCAGGTCTGCTAAATGAGATTTAATCCTAGAGCTGTCAGGCATGCGACTGATACCGATCAATCTCCAGAGAGCTGGAGAGCGTGGTTATTGCACAGAATCAACTGGAATGCTTACCCACAGTATCTTGTCTGGGTCTAAATGCATTCTACAAACACATAGTAAAAGCAATCTGTAACATTTAAATTAAAATGTGGGGAGGAAAGGCTTGTCAATGGGATGTTGACAAAAATCATTCCAGAATGATTAAACCCTCGTAAGAATGCACTAAAAGACGTTTGGAGGTGCTTAAAGTGAGGAAGCTGTATTGTCAAGGCCTTTTAAGGCATCGTTTTTATAAAGCCAATAACTCCTTTAGCAGAATATGAATGAATGCTGAGAGAAACTATCATCAATATAAGCATCATACTGCATCTTGATAATGGATGCTATAATTTATTGTTCTTATTATCAGCTAGTGATGAATAAACAAGGTCTTCATTGCCGAATGAGATCACCAGGCATATATCATTTGACATATTATGTGTACAGAGTGTTTATGTGTTATTATACTGCTATATCAGTTATGTGATTTATGTCATCACTTAGGGCCGGATTCACCTCATAACTTGCGCCCTGCATAGTGATGTTTAGGATTAACTGCTAAGGAAAATAAAATGAGATAAAGAAAATATTTTTGTATGCCCACTGGTATGCTATGATGAAGACAAAAAAGATGAAAATAATATGATTTTCATTAAAAAATACTTTTTTGGGGAAATTGTAGGCATCTGATGTCTCATAGGTATGCAGTATGATGTGGAGAGTTAACAACAATAACGTTTTGTGTGATATCATGATGGATTGGTTAAAGAAAGGAGTCCATAGCCAATCCAGTATGAACAGTGTTTCCCATACATAGGCTTTACTCGGGCAGCCCACCCAGGTAAATGAAGACCGTTCAGGTATCGCAGGACAACCCAGCCTTTAAAACAATACAACTGCGACACTGCTGCCATACACACTAACATGTGGATACATGGCATGCCTGCCCACCGCCACAAGTAAATTTTCAACCTGTGGGACTGATGAAGATTCAGTACATGACTTTACAAACACTTGAGCTCTCAGTGAAATTAAACTCAGAGGGGACTGATTAATCATGTTGCCTTGGTTTCCTTGTGGTAGTGCAGTTTAGGGTCATTATATGCATACACATTCACAGAGCATGTAACTCAGGACTTGTTATACATGGGAAATACAAATATCTATTGCCAGTTTCTGTGGCATGCATGGCATTTTGCTATCACGTGTTTCTTGTATGATAGCAACTGTTTGACATATGATCTAGGTTCTTGCCAATCATAAACGAATGACAAAATGAAATGTGTTCTCAATGTGCGTAAATCTGTAGACAGTCACTGTCAGTTGTTTGATGGCTATGTACTGTCAGACTTTTCTTTTTCTCTTCAGCACTACAAATGGATTTGCTCTCTACGTCTGACATGAGCAGGATCAAAACTTTGACAGACTATATGGGGTACTGTATGTTGGTATTTTGAAGATTACATTCATCCACTGTAACACACCATTTGTACCTTTCCACCATGTAGGAAAGCTGGACAATGAGCACATTAATACAAATATTCCACTCAAAATATGTCTTTGAGTATCACACACTCACCTCCTGCAGGCTTGGAAGGTGTCGTTAAAAAGTTTAGCGTTTCTTTATTGGTGATGAAGGGCAGTTGTTGCAAACACAATTCAGTCAGTTACAATGCATTCCAAAAGAAAGCACACAAAAACCAACCCCTCTGTATAATCTACTTCTCCACTATCCATCTGCATGCTCAGTGCTATAATAATAATAATTTCATTTGTACCTTTCACAGACAACAGGTCACAAGGTGCTTCACATGCAATAATATAAAACAATAAAAACAATACATAAAATCAAGACTACCTAAAAGCCTGTCTAAACAAATATGCCTTTATCTGTCTTCTAAACATGACTTCAGAGTCAACAGAATGGAGAGAAGAGGGAAGGGCATTCCACAGTTTAAGTGCTACAGCCCGGAAAGCTTAATCTCCACGGGTCTTTAAACAGATACGAGGGATGTCCAGTAACTTCTGACCGGAAGACCTGTTTGAATGAGATCCATAAGGTGGTGGTGGTGGTGGTGTAACCATGCAAGGCTCTAAAAGTTAGAACTAAAAATTTAAAGTGCACTCTAAAATTAATTGGGAGCCAGTGAAAGACCAGATAAAATGGGAGTAATATGTGATCTCCTATTGGCTTTAGTTAAAAGCCTTGCAGCAGCATTTTGAACAGTCTGAAGCCGATTTAAAGATGTTCCAATTTTCTGATTTTCAATTATTTGTCTCTAATCTCTAACTTTTGACCTATGCTATTTTGATATGAGTATGAGAAACAGCACAGGTGGGTGAACATGCATCCTGATGTTATAATATACAGTATATTAATGTTTTGAGTGATAATGTAAGGCACCATAGTTGAGGGTGTATAAGTGGCAAAGGAACTCAGAATATGAACTTTCTCTATCCCTTCCTTGCTTTAGTTTTTATTACTTTGCTAATTTGTTCTCCTTGTCTTTGATGAAGAAGGGGCAGTGTGTCAAATGGTATCAATAAACTCAGCAAAACAGAGATTAGACATTTAACATTTACACGCACTATCACTATCTGCCTGTTGAAGCAGGTAATTTACACTTTCTTACATGGAAAAACTTGCCTTAGCAATGTGCCAGTAAAGGTCTGCAGGCTATTGATCTTTACACAGAGGGAAACTGTTATAAAATAGAAGCAAAGACAGGTGAAGAATTTGAGCTTGTGTTCTATTGATTCATATGAAAACTTCCCTGGAAAGTCAAGCGCAGTACGAGGTATGTCAAATAAAGGGGCTCAGAAAAAGAGAAGACATGAAATTGAAGTGAGGCTTAAAGTGAGTACTGACCCAACATAACATTAGTTACTGAAAACTGCAGCAAGTAATTTTTGACCAGGGAGCAGAAAGATAGTGTGTCAAGTGTGTGTTAAACAATTGCTTGTTTAGACATCCAGCAAGCACAGGGCAAAATAGAAACCCTACTGGAGTCATCTAGGTATCTGTTAAATATACTGTATGTCTAATATTCAACTTTTGCCTTTTGTCACTGGTTTATCCCAAAGACAAAGGAAAATAGGATGTTTCTTAGGGCTGCTGCCTGTTCAAATTTCTTCACCAGTCACTTGTTACTTTGGCTTTCTACTATTTTGGCACTGGGTTGGTAGGGTGCACTCAGCTTGTCTGGCCTTGTCTGCAGGAAACAGCTACTCATGGATTTATTTGGATGGTTGGGGGGCTAAGTTGGTTTGAGCAGCTGTGATTCAACCATGTGAAAATTACATACAGTTGAAGAGTTGAGTTTTGATTCTCTCTAGAACTGGCCTTCTCACTATCTGAGCCAGTCAGATAGATAGCAACCCTTTAAACCTTTAATTTGTTTTTCAATTTGTGTGCTAAATACTGGATTATCTCAGTTCCAGTGTGCTGTAGAATGGCTACACTGAAGCTTATTCAACATGAGCAACAACCGCTTTTGAACATATGAGTGACACTTGGCACAGGCTTTTTATACTAATTACCACACTCAGAGTCCTAGTGACATGCTTCCTGTTGTTTACATCCTGCCTGAAACACACATGCTGAGGAGCATGGTCAGCTACCTACAGCTCTGATGACATGGATGTCTGCAGGGGGGCCAAATGTGCCCTCCAGAAAGCCATCAACCATGCCAAGACTACAGGGTCAGGGTGGAAGCCAGCGACCATGGATCAGACCTCAAACACATGTGAAATGGACTGAGAGAAATCACAGCCTACAAATAGAGAGGCAAAAGCAACATCCAGACCACCTCCTCTCTACCAGACAAACTCAAAACCTTCTTTGCTCGTTTTGAGGTGAACAAAACCTCCCTCACTGTAGTATCTCACACTAGCCAGGATAGCAGACCACTCATGCTGACTGTGGCTGAGATGAGGAGATCCTTTAAGGTCAACTCCCACAAAGCTCCACAGCCTGATATTCCAGACTGGGCACTCAGAGCTTGTGCAGATCAGCTGGTAGAGGTCTTTTGTGACATCTTCACCTTTCCCTTGACCAGGCTGTGGTTCCCACCTGCTTCAATTGTTCCAGCATCACCAGCCTGAATGACTACTATCCCATTGCACTGACCCTGGTAGTCATAAAGTGCTTTTAATAGTCAAACAGACATCATTTTCTCTATTCCAGACACCATAGACTCGCTGCAATTTGCATACAGTCCAAATGTTCTATGAATGACACAATCGGCCTGATCCCACACACTGACCTTGGCTTTCTGGACAAGAGGAACACCTATGTGAGGATGCGGTTCATTGATTACAGCATTCTGCATTCAACACTCATCTGCCCTAAGTTCACCACAAAGCTCTTGAACCTAGAACTCAACACTTTCATCTGTAGATGGGTCCTTGACTTCCTGACAAACAGGTTTGGTGAGAATAGACAGTCGCACCTCCCCATCCCTAACCCTGAACACTGAAGTCCCCCAGGGCTGTGTGCTCAGCCCTCTCTTGTACTCCATGTTCACAAATTACAGCATCAAAATGCACAACATCAACACCATTATCAAATTTGCTGACAACATGTTCATCTTGTGCCTCATCATGAACAGCAATGAATCAGCCTACAGGCAGGAGACACAAGTCCTGGCGAGGTGGATGACAACAACCTCTTTGTCAATGTCAGAAAGACAAAAGAGATGATTGTGGACTACAGGAAGCTACAGGAGGGTGACCTTGCCCCCATTCACATAAATGGAACTGAGGTGGAGAGGATCAACAGCTTTAAATTCCTTAGTGTGCACATCTCCGAGGATCTAACCTGGACTGCATACACGGACACTGTGGTCTAAACTGCTTGCCAATATCTGTTCTTTCTCAGGAGGGTAAAGAAGTTTGGCATGGACCAGGCCATCCATACAAACTTTCACCATCAAGTAACAGGGTGCTTCATTGTGTGGTTCAGCATACTGCTCAGTGCACGACTGGAAAGCTCTGCAGCCTGTGGTCAGAACTAGAGCACAAGGACCCACGCCACCCTGCACATAAACTGTCCACTCTGTTGCCATCTGGCAGATGGTATGGAAGCATCAGAGCACAGACCCAATGCCTAAAAGACAGTTTCTAACCTCAGGCCATCAGAAAACTTAACATTGCTCTCTGACTACCCACAGCTTCAACAGTGTTACATGCAATTATATTCTGTGCAATATACTCTGTTGTGTAATATTGGTACTCTACATATTTAATACCACTTTTAAAGTTTGGATAGTACTTACTATGTCATGACGTCATTATATGATCATGTCATTTTATACTACTTATTTTACATTTCTATAACGCTACTTTACATTCTTTTATTACTACTGATATTTCACATTTTGTATTACTTAATCTATATTTTTGATAACCTCTTCATATGTAAATGTTACTCATGTCTTTATAATACTTTATATTTGATCTCTTACCAGTGTTTTTACTTCACTTTTTTTTTTTTTTACCTTTACTTAAATTTATAAACATAATTTATTTACCTTACTCTAAATTACTCTAATTACACACTCTCTCTCTCTCTCTCTCTCTCTGTATAGATATAGATATATATATATCTATATATAGATATAGATATAGATATATGTATACACACCTTTTTTAACTTTTTAATTAAGTGTATTTTGTAACCATAGCAGAGCAGCCTCTTCCTAAGAATTTCACTGCCCAGTTTGTGCCTGTTAGTCTGTCCAGATCAAATCTTGATTTGGAGATCATTACACATAGCTAATACTGTAAAGCTATGGTACTACAAACTGAAAACTGTAAATACATCCATCATCGATCACCTATCATCAGCAGCACAGTTCAGTTCCTGCACTGCCTAGTTCAGTACAGGAAATGAAGATACTATAACTGTGATCCAAAAGTGACAAAACAACTTCAACATCTACATGATGCTGAAACCATTCACCCCAATGAGCTTATAAAAAATCACTTTTGCAAACAAGCTATCGATTGCCCATTTGTTACCAAAATTAATGTGTATCTGAAGGTGCCATTCTAATCTTTAATGCATACAACGTGCATAGATTATCTGTTCATTAAAGTGACAGAAGGTCTGGCAGGAACCCCAGAGGATAATTTCCTCTGTTCTCCATCTCTTCTGTCTCAGTATGTTGACATGTAAATACACTTTTGGTAGCCTTGCTAACCCATGACTACTGCATGTAATCATTGTGAATAATTAGAAAGAGAGAACACTTTAATATCTCATTAACAGGAATGTTGGGAGGGANAGAGGGAGAGAGAGAGAGAGAGAGAGAGAAAGAGAGCGAGAGAGAGCCCACCAGGGGCATTTGTTCTTATTAAAATGATTTCACAGCAGCAATTAACCAGACTGGCAACACTATCACCATTCCCAGCCAATCGAATGGCCACATTTCCGGGCCAATAATAATCATCTTTATTCTTGGTTACACAAGAGGGAGTTATTAAGCAGACTGGGAAATAATTACTAAGGATTCTGGATAATTATGGCCAGGATATGGTGCAAGCCTGAAGATTCTATAATAACCAGTAGACTGTGTTGAACCAGATACGACTGACAGATAACTTCAACCTGAAATTACTGATCTAAAATTATTTGAATGTAGTCATATGAAAATACAATCTATACATGTTAAAAAATTAAAATAACAAAGTAATCTTTAAGACATGCAATGTATCAAGTCATTAACAAGTTAATGTGGAGAGGTGAAATTAATAAATGCTTTAAGGAATGGACTATTAGTTTGTCCTTCGATTCTGTTCTCAGTCCAGATGAAATGTTACTAATGATGGTTAATTAATGTATTTGTTGTAACTCTTTTAAACAAATACAGAAAAAAATAAATAAAGTTTCACCCTAAAATGCTACTTTACAAACATTTGAATTAAGTGTGTGCATCAAGTGATGGGAGAGCACCAACAGCAGCAGAGAAGCAAAGAGTGCATGCACTAAAACATGTGCTGGCGTGTCTGTCAATGAGTGGTCGTCTTATTGCTATTTTCTCATTAAGTCTTTTTTTTTTTTTTCNTTTTTTTTTTTTTTCATCAATCTCATTAATGCTAGAATTGACACTAAACAAGACTTAGTATTCTGGGATTGATCTAATTAGTAAAAGTCCTGCATGGGTCCAGTTTTTACAAACCTGTCCCGGCCTTCAACCAGTAAAGCTCAATACCTGAACTCCCAGTTAGCTCTAAATCGATTCTGGAGCTGAACCAAATGTTCAAATAATTCGCTCATACCTATAATCAAGAGGCTACACATTTAGAATAATCCAATCTGGCAGAAGTTAAGTAGCATTGATGGGCTAGCTCATATACAGTATAGTATCTTCTCTCAAGCCTTGTGCCAGTGACCTCAATGCATCACCATGCTGAAGCCCCATTTACACATTGCACTAGCATGCAATTTGTATCCAGATATGTTATCCAGATAGGGTGAAGCACATGTAAATGTGATGTATAAATACACACAGAAAGCACTGAGATCAGAATTCAGTCTGATCCACTAGACCACATACAATGTGCTTGCACTGTGATCAGACCTCAGTCACAACTGTCCAGATGGTATTTTAATGCAAAGTGCAAAAGGGGACACAGTTTCAAATCATCTAATGGCCCAGCACACAAATTTACAATTTAATTCTGTAATGGCTTCCTTGCCATGCAATTTTCTTTTTGTCTTGGTTCCATTCATCAGAAAGTATGTAATAATAGGTGTTTTACCTGCAGCTCTTCCTTCAGTTGTCAGTGTGTTTTTTAGTGCAGATGCAGACATGATTGCAATGAAGCTATCAAAAGTCAATATCTTTTGGTACTTTTTACATGCTGCAAAGCCACATTGAATTTGATATATGTTCAACTTGGCCAATTTTACACTCACCATTAACTATTTTTGCCTTCAGGTAATCTGCATACTAAGACAACTCCTGTCTTTTTTTTTTTTTTTTTTNTTTTTTTTTTTTTTTTTTTGGTTTGTTTTTTTACTTGGCCAAATGTGATTTGAAGATGTGACAAGCTAATGACAAAAAGTATAGGGTGTGAATGTAAATTTGTGATTGATGAAATTATGCTGATAAAGAGGGAAGTAAAACCTATTGCAACACAGAGATGTCTTTTTTTCTATTGTTTTTCCCATTCTACTTATTTCACCTGCAGCCTGTCATTATTACTTTACACTGAAAATGGATGAACAGACTGAAGGCTGTGTGGTCAATTTCTATTTGCCTGATTGCAATTCCACTGCAAATATAGGAAACAGAATTTTTTCTGATGAAGTTGTTTTTGTGTATGTATATATGCAGACAGGAATTTCAGGGAGGAGATTTGTAGTTACAAGAAATTGGGCAAAACATCACATTTTCATAAACAAATAGAGCTGCATAGTTGCCTGCATGTTTTCATAAACAAATTGTGTTGTGATAGGCTGCAGCAAAGAATGGATTTTTTTTTTTTTTTTTTTTTTACAAAGCAAAGCATAGGCAAAAAAAAAATATCACAATGATTTAGCATGGCTCGGCTGTAAGTGTAATAGAGAAGTAAACAGGAAGTCATCGCATGGTTTGGTATGCTTCGAAACTGGGCTAAGCAAAGGCGTAACACCTCATACAAAACCTTTGATCTATGATTACCTTAAGGAAATCATTAAAACCAGCATGCATGGTCAGAAAAACTATTTATGGATAAATAAATGTCTACATAAATGTAAACACCATCCTAGAGTTTCATGAATATTTTATGTTTTTGTTGAAAAGCTGATAATACAACATGCATAAGAAAACTGCACACAATTTATAGAACATGATTAGTTGCATAATCTTAACTTGATTCTTTGGCTTTTGGATGGCAACCCACTTTCTAAGGAATTGTTATGAAGAAAACGATTACCAACCTCATTTTTTTTTATTGCATCATTAAAGCATCTAACTGAGTACTTGATGCAACTGTAACTATGACAATGGCTTTCAGAATGATTTTGAGAACTTGCTGATCACCGATAATGAGGCTTATTCAAGAGCTCTCTAAACAAGATGTTGGTTGATGAGGTTTTTATTTGGATCAAAAACTGTTGTTGCTCCAGATTGGCAGAATTCAGTCGTTTTAATTACACTCATCATATTTTGATTAGATTTTTTCCTGCAGTTGTACAGTATATGCTCATTCGGAAAAGCTGCTTGAACTTTATATCTGCCTCCATCTATCAACCCATTTGTCTCTTGTCCGATACAATGCTATCCTTCTGTGTAGCCCTAACTCCTGCTTAACATCTCTCTCTCTGATTCCATCTGTGCCATTTTTGCCATTCTCTCTCTCTCTCTCTCTCTCTCTCTCTCTCTCTCTCATCCAAGTATTCAGATGTATACCAGACAGTCCGATAACTGCAGCTGTTGAAATTGATGTGACATATTTCAATTTTCCCCAGTCCTTTAATACAGCATTTACTCCCCTCCTCCTCTCTATTTTCAATATCCCATGCTTTCACTCTTTCTCACTCACTTTGAGTGAGGTGAGCTATTCTAAAGCAAGCAAAGTAATTCCATTCTGCGGGCTAGTTATTAAATTTGTTTGCAAATCTCTGCCCCTGTTGCCACCCACCTGCTGTCTCGCTCTCTCTCTAGATCTCTTCCTCCTTTCCTCCATCTCTTCACCCTTGGCTGCTCTTGGCCATCCACCAGTNTAGATCTCTTCCTCCTTTCCTCCATCTCTTCACCCTTGGCTGCTCTTGGCCATCCACCAGTCCCAACTGTCATCAACATTCAGGCTCATAAAACCTATAAAGCAATGAGAAATAGACAGAAAAAAAGACATTCAGGTTAATTAAAAAAAAGAGGGAAAAAAGCNAAAAAAAAAAAAAACAGATTATTTCCTAGAGAAGAAAAGCTCATTGCATGTTTTATAAAACATGGAGCATTCTTTTTTTCTTTCTTTCTTTCATGGAGCATTCTTTAATAATCCCTTTTATTACAGCAATTTGTTATTGAGCCCCATGTCTGCACTGTGAGTGGTAGAAGAGAGTGTCAGTGAAGGGGGGAACAGAGTAAAAGGAGAAGAGTGGTGAGGAGAGAGTTGACTGGTGAAAACTGGGCATGATAACACTAATGAAGATGGCTGGCTGTGGCCTGTGCATCTCATACATCTAATAGATACATTGCAAGATGAATATTTATACTGAGGGTGGAGTGGAGAGAAAAAAGGAGGGGTTAGGGGATATTTGGCTGCTACAGGCCAATATACAACACTCAGTCTCTCTCTCTGTCTCTCTCTCTCTCACACACACACACACACACACACACACACACACAGCCTCGTGTATGCTCAAGAGTCCATTAAATCCAAGATTCTGCAAGGCCTGCCTTTAAAGTTTCCACTGCACTTGGCATACATTCATGCATTTATGCATTAGACCATATGACAACTTAATGATCTTCCTAATAATGTCTCAATGACTGCATGCTCAGGCATGGACCCAGTGGTTGAACAGAGATGGCAACAGCCACCTCAAAATAACATGTTCATCTTACTCATAATGAAAATTGTGAGACAAGTGAAGTACTTTAAATTGTTCACAGTGCAACACACAATGCACATTGCACTGTGTTGTTTATTGGGCTGACCATGGCAGGATGCCCAACTCAATACACCATAGGTGAGCACTGACCAAGAAAGGTAGCAACACACCAGAGGACTATCTGACAGGTTTACAGCACATTTACCCTCCCTGACAATCAGGAAATCTAAATCAGACAAACGGTCAAGACTGATGGTTGGCATCTGGTTGTATGAAAGGTTTACAGATTCAGGCTTATGACCTGGCAAACTGGTTCTGAGCTTCACTGATAATATCAAACAGTGACATTTACAGCCTGACATGTGCTCTGGGCCTGAACAGGTTACAGTATATAGCATGTGTGTGTATACAGTTTACCCAGAAGTGAGACCTGTTTGTAGTGATGAAGCACTGGATTGTGTCACTTTCTGTTGGATTAGAAGATCAGATGTCAGTGAAATGTCAGGAGTTGCCATAATAATATTTATGGTATTATGGTGTCCTTATTTCTGACACCTAATTTTAGATATAAATACTCAAAGTTTAGAATAATGGGATAGTAAAAAAAAGAACTGAAAATCAATCTTTAAAAAAAATGTTTTACTTTATGCACTATTTATTTATTTTTTTGTTTATTAATTAGAATATCAGTTATACAAATCTCTTGCAACTACTCCTGCATAGCAAGCAACCCCATATGGGCTCTTACCCATTAGGCTGAAAATCTAATCTCATGACTTCCTAACATCATATTGAACTTTCAAAACTGTTATACATTACACATGCTTATGCATTAACATGTTTTTTGTTGTTATTTTCAAACAAATGACAATGTGATCCTTACTTTTGTAAAGAATTTGGCAATTATGATACAGGAACATACAATTTAGAATTCTCATCATGTTTTACATGCTGCCTTGTATGGTTGTCATGAAAGCAATTTAATAAGAATATGAAGATGTCTCACATATCAATGTTGATATGATGCTGTAATGTGTGAAAGAAACTGAAGAGGAGGCTGAACAACAGTGTGAGTAATACTGTGAGACTGATGAAGATGAGAGTGCATGTGAGAGAAAGAACTGCACTTCTCATACACAACATCAATAAACCAGATCCCATTCACAAAAAAAAATACAGTAATATAGTATGTGTATGTGTGGGCAAAAGAGATACAGCAATAAATGATGTAAACTGTGTACAAGATATCTGTTGTGATTGGCTAGTCCTACCAAAAACAGGTAATCAAAATCAAAATAAAATCAAAATTAAGTTAACACCGAAAATTAAGTTAAAATAAACATGTTTAAAACAGAAAAATGCCTTAAAGCCAAAAATTAATTTAAAAAAAAATCCTAAAGTACATTAACCCTGCACAGAATAATTAATATATCCATCTGTTTTGTTTTAGCAGATAGAATTACTGATGCTATATAAACATGACTTCCCTACGTCTAATCATCATTAGACTCTGGGTGCTACTGTTTATTCCCATACAACATAATTATTTTTTTGGTTGAAGCAGTAAGAGAATAACAACCATTGTTATTTGTGTGCATCAAAATCCAGTTACACAGAAACAAAAGGATGTACAACTGACTCAGTTATGCTCTATAAACATGAAACCATGACTTTAAAAAAAATAGTTTCAGCTGCTCCAGTGTCAGCTGTTCAGACAAATGAACTTGTATAGAAATGTGAATGTATATATTGTGTTTGAATAATATTAATGTCTTCAGGTCACCTTATCTGCAGTACTCTTATCTGTCACCAAATACATGCATACCAGATGACTAAAGAGAAGCTGCATTTTTGTCATATCATAATGGTAGGTAAAGGTAAAGTAGATGGTGTCCATCAGACTACATGAATAAAGCAGTAACCAAAGAGGCGAGAAGGGATAAGTGCAACTACAGGTATTCTGTAGGCCACATTTGTTGTAGTTATGGCATCATTTCCCTTACTTCTGCTGTAAAAGGTAACAATGCACAGGAAGTTATGGAATTCAGCTCAATAGCAGACACATCTTTCTCATGCTGGCCTGTATATTTTGCTCTGAAATGCCTTGATGGTCTTTTGATTTCACTACAGCCTGTACAGATTCAAGGCACCCAGTGCCAGAGGCAGCAAAACAGCCTAAAAACATCACTGAGCCTCCTCCATGTGTCACAGTGTTCTTTTCTCTGAAAGCGCTTTGCTTTGTTTTCTGTGAACATAGAGTTGGTGTGATTTGCCAAAAAGCTCTCTTTCTCCCAGAGGGAAGGTGGCTTGTCCACATGCATTTTGGCAGGCTCCAGTTGGGCTTTGTGTGTGTGTGTGTGTGTGTGTGTGTGTGTGTGTGTGTGTGTGTGTGTATGTTTCTCACTTGGAAATGGGGTCTTCCTGGTTCTTCTACAATAGAGCCCATTTTCAACCAGAGAGGATGGATGGTGTGACTTGAAACTGTTGCATCTTAAGCTTGAAGGTCAACTTGGATCTGTTCTGAAGTTTTTCTTGATTCTTTCTCCATCATTCCAACAATCCTTGTCTTCAATCTTTGGTCAATTACTCTCTTGCAGCCATATTCAGGGACATCAACTACAGTCCCGTGGGTCTTAAACATCTTGATAATATTAGCAGTAGTGGTCACAAACTGTTTCAAGATGGTTTTGTAGCCTTTATGCTGGCTATGCTTGGCTCTTACAGTCTTTCTAACCTCCTCAGAAATTATCAGCTTTTTCTTTTATTTCTATGTTTAGAATGATATACGAAGTGACATAAAACAGCAGAGAAAACACTTTTCTCCATCTAAACTGTACTGATGCGTCATTACAAGATTGAAGACATGACATACTAATTAAAACAGAATAGTCTGAAGTATCACTACAGTTATTCCTTATAGCTTCTAAAGTGTGTCAATAATATTCTGTTTGCTGTTTTTGTTAAATGACAAACAAAGATATGCTTGTATGGATACCAAAAACTATTTTCATTTCAGTGGTACATTATTCGAGGAAAGTGCAAGGGTGTCAATACTTCCCACCACATCTGTTTAATCGACATGTTAGATGCCATTGTTGACTACATTATTGACAAGACAATAACGCATTTAGCGTAAATTGCCTAAGCAAGTGTAAAAGCAAGTCAAAAACAGTAGCATAACTTGTGCTGCACTGCCTGATCTTCATGACACAACCTCAAGTGTCTTATCCAGCTCAGCACAAGCACGCTTGTTTAGAATATCTATATAGTAGGCACTCAGGAAGTAAGTATTACTTATTGAATATCCCCAAACAAATCTTTCTAGTTGATCTTGAAATTGTATCTGGTGGCTATTGCTCATAAGCCAGTGATATCTGAGTTCTGATCTAACATTAACCATGAGTGAGGGACAAAAAAAAAAAAAAAAAAAAAAAGATATCCCAAAAGAATTATTTTACAATAATAAAAAGACAGGGATGACAAGAGAAACACAGATTCAGCAAGATATGTCAGGGAGGTATAAGTACAAAAATGCAGTGACAAACAACAAATGGAAAACAGCATCAGAGAAAGTAACAGTAATACATCCCAGAACTATTATGGTTTGCCAATTCAGGCCTGTGATAGGAAGCAAATTACACCTTGTACACAGGCGTGTCTCAGGAACTCCATATTGTACGGACAAGTTCTCAGTTATTTATTGGCAGTCATAACAAAAACAGACACATGAGCATTTGTTTTACATCACCAAAAGAAAAAAAAAAAAGACACTGTGCATACACTGGTCACATTGCTGTAAATTACTGAATCCTGACCTGTGCCTGAGCATCTTGTTTGTCCATTTTGCTTTTCATTTTTCATATGATTAGCCTCTTTGCTTTAGTTGCTTCTGTGTCTCATCTCTGTATATTTATTTTTTTTCATGTGGCACTCTTTGCCATGTCAACTTCTTCACACTGATAGCCAATCCAAGTATGTTCAGGGTCAGCAGCCCATTGTAAAAGGGGAAGAGAGTTATGGGAAGATAGAGAAACACAGAAAAGTGTGGAGCACAAGCAAAAGATGATGAGAAAGAGAGATGGTTTGCCAGTGAAGGATGTCAAGCCAATTGTAACCTCTGACCTTAAGAGATATTGATGAAAGCTTCCCGATCCCTTAGAGTATAAGTTTGCCTCTGCTCACCACTTGGCATAGTTTTGTGTTGTGTGAAATACAAGCTGCTACTATTGTGGAGCAACTGGAAACAAACTCTCATCTTTAGGTTTGACAGTCTCATTCTGCACTAAAATGCCAAGCTTGACATAAAGATATGATGCACCCAAAAGGCAATGAAGCTGCACTGGGATCCCATTGATTAGCCTGCATTCAGAGGTGGTCATGGACATGTGACTATATGAACCTGTGACAGCACTGAAGAACCACATTCTCAAGTTTACATTGTACAAATTGCCTGAAACATCTCCCAAATAAAGTTGAATTTTCTTTGTCAAATAACTTAGACAGGGTTTTGAAGATCCTAAAGGCACCAAACAGCTGCAACATTTGAGTAAACATTTATTTATTTATTTATTCATTTTTTACAAAGTTCATTAAGAGTTAAGGTTCCTTAATGACTGTGACTGCAACACCGTGCCAACCTCCATTGTCCAGTCCCCAGACAGATACACAAACCACACCCCACTACTACGTTTCTTCTGAGGAGCAGTCCATTTTCAACAGACAAATTCATTTGAGGAAGTAGGAAAGCAAAATCCAATCATAAGTGGGTACTGACATTTTCTGATACCAGGTATGAACTGCAATCCATCTCAACTCTGGACACCATGGGCTTTACTCAGAGCTGAGTTAAGCACACTTAATGAGGAATTTATACCAAAACTGAGCAGAGACTTCAGAATTACAGAAGGACATCAGTGCCACTCAGAGAGCTACTGTACACAGATAGAGTTTATCCAAAATAGAGCCGTGTCTGCACTTATCTATTATTCAGATTGGAATTTCCATGACATTCACTCAAGGAAGGATTTGTAGCATCCCAGTGCTGCTGACAGATGTAATTACATTCTATGTCTTGAAATTAACATCTGGGGCAAAGTGACAGATTTCCACATGAAGAAAAACAAAACAAAAAAAAAACAAAAAAACAAAACACCTATATAGTCACAAAGTTTTACAGTTTTATATTTTAATAAATGCATTCAAAAGCCTGATATTGAACTGTTAATAATAGAGAACATAATAACACTCCCAGTCCCTACATTTACAAGATCACAGTAGGAATGCAATTTAGCAATTAGAACTTTGCTGTCTACAATATGTGTAGAAAATGGATGGATAGTAAAATGAATGGATGGAACTGTCAAATGTAATGTTTGTTTTATCCATCCATTTATGTTATGGTCTTTGTCTATTACAGCTTACATTAAGCACAAAGTTTTATTTCACACTTTCTTGTCAATTCTTCAGCAGAAGAGGATAACAAATCTTAATCTTACTAGATGCTACATTTTACGTGAGATAAATGCTTAAGGTTATCAAAATTATTGAGTTGGCAGTCTTATGATAAACAAGGTTATTAGCAAAATTATTTTCAGTAACATTAAGTGGCAATAAAGAGATTAAAGGCATTTTTTTAAAGGAATGTGCAAGATTCACTGCAAAACATTTTCAGAAAGCACACAAGAAACCTGCACAGCACAAGTTGGGCCATAACAACCTGAATACGGCCCAATATGGCTCCATCTGATTCCAAGGTTTTAGTAAGCCAGGGGTCCCCATCTGTTGCTCATTGGGTTGTCATGCACCAGAGCCTTTATTTTGTGTTTGTGTTTCCAGTTAGACAGGAAGGTAAAAGACAAAAAAATGACTAATTTTATGTCAAATTTCAAAATTACTATCATTAGATTATTTTTAAACTTTTTCATAACATCCCAAAACTTACTACTTTTTGTAAACAGACATCATGGAGGCTCTATGCTGTCCCTCCAGGCAGTTTAAATAGAGATTAGTGAAACAAAATACACTAAAAATAAGGTTTAAAGTTTAATTAGCATCATTATCTAACTGCTTATTCTATGTTGTTGGGTTCTTAGTGACTTGAATCCTCCTGGGAGTGGATTAGTTTTCAGTTTAACAGTAGGGTTAAATAATAGCATGTCATTTGAAAATTACAGGTGCCAATGAATTCCTGTAAGCTACAGGGGAAAGCTGCACTCCCTCAGTTCCTTTATTTTTGTGGTAAGTTCAGATGTTTTCTCTACCACAAGTATGTCACACTTCAGCCCTGTTGGCAGCCTTGCCAGGTTAAAAGGAAATTGACAAATAAAAGTAAAAAAAAGGAGTGACGGAAGAGAAGGGGAGGAGGAGAAGGGGAAATATATGAGAGAGGTGTGCTAAACCACTTTTCTTGCCTCAAATCAAAAGCAGAGTGGCTTTCCTATCTGGCTGTTAGAGGTAAGATATGAGCCAGGCTCTGTACTCTGACAGGGTAATGCACCTGGCTGCCAGCAAACGCACACACACACACACACACACACACACACACACACACACACACACACAGAGCAGAGGTGAGTATGTACTTAGGGACACAAGCAAATACACAAACACCAACAGCACCAGGACTCATAGAAGTTGATTCACAGAAAGACACACACACATACACGTACATGCACACACACAGCAAAACTATGAGTGACACAAGTGATGGCAGGACTACGTGAAAGTCATAGTCAAGATAAACAAACAATGTTTATGGCCATTTGCCACTGTGTCAAATGTGTGTGTGTGTGTGTGTATGTGTGCATGTTTAGAAAATGTGTGGTTCCCTCTTGACAGGCGTAAGGTGACAGCCACCACATGGTCCTACTGATATGTACAAAACCAACATTAGGAGTGAGCTGATGACAGAGAGTCACATTCTTTAACCTCCTTGATTTCCACTGATTTGTTAATATTCCACTCAGCAGATCCAGCCATCCATCCATCCATTTTCTAAACCCGTTTGTCCTGTTGAGGGTCACGGGGGGGCTGGAGCCTATCCCAGCGGTCATAGGGTGAGAGGCGGGGTACACCCTGGACAGATTGCCAGTCTATTGCAGGGCCTCAGCAGATCCACAGACTCAAAATATGCCTATAGGCATTATTAAGTTCCTAATTGTAACTTAGATAATTCCACAATTAGAATCTCAGAGACACAACCAGCAGCGATATGTTACACCTATCAACACCATTACAAAACACACTTAAGCAGTGTGATGGAAATACACATTGAACATGACCTGGACAAAAGTGTGGTGACCAGTGATTGCAGCTTCGACTGTGTGTGTGTGTGTGTGTGTGTGTGTGTGTGTGTGTGTGTGACAGAGAGAGAGAGAGAGAGAGACCCAGGGATGGATTCAATCCAGAAATACTCTTTCTTATAGCAGGTAAAATATCTGAGTCAGTTGTGATTCTTTTCCCTGGAGTTAAAGATGACATGGAACTGCTGAGTATGGGAAAAGAGACAAGAGTCTACATGAAAAGATAGGTGAAAGACTTATATGGCCATTGGACCATATAAAGCCCTTACAGCCCTTCCCTACGACCGTCTGTCCATGTTTACCACTGCAGACCTTGTTACAGTATGCGTAATTTCACAAAAATCTGTGTTTTTTAATCTAGAGTCACATCCAAATATAGATTAGTATTTCATCAATAAAATAGCTAATTTCCAGTGTTCTACAACCTTGGTGGATGTATGGACCTCCACCAAAGCAGTCAGTCATAGTATACCACACTGGTGTGTGCAGGTTTCCTGGATTAAATCTTACACAAAGGTTTTCATAAAACCTCTAAGAACTGCTCTTAAGAAAGGCCTTAAACTTGACTCAAAAAAGGAGATCTCAGGTATACACCTACACCTCGGATGAAAATAAATTATTGTTTGTGCAGATATCCTGTAGATTACTGCTATCAGCTGTAACAAGCTGAATTTGATTGGACTGGCAGAAGCCTCCATATGTTTAGCAAAGTGCCTTCAGACCATCTAATATGTGAAACTATTACAACTTTACAAAGGAAATTCTTTACTTATTGTATATTTCTCTCAGTGTTTATTTATTGCCCCATCTTAAAAGTAGAAATTAAAAGAATCATACCACCCATTTTGCATGTTTGCATATTCAATTTTCATACATGTAAGTTTACTGACAACCCTTTCCCAAAGGATAAAACCATATTTCAGTTTTCCTGATATTTTGCAAAATCTCTTAATCTTTCAAAATCAAATATTCAAGTGTTACGCCCACCTTAAAAATTGATGTTCCGCCTGCTAATAGTTAAGCTACATAATGAAGTCATGGTTGTTTAAATTTGTCGATAAACACAAGTCTTCTTTTGGGACTATATTCCTTGGTGGAGACATACATTCACTCCATGCTTTTTATTGCGCTTAAATGCTAAAATTACATAACTTCTANGTGGAGACATACATTCACTCCATGCTTTTTATTGCGCTTAAATGCTAAAATTACATAACTTCTAAAACAAACTTGAATACATGTGTTGTTCATAATGATGGATTACCTATCCCAAAAACATTTCAAGTATCAACAAGCATGAACTGAAACCAATGGCAGTCTGGAAGGTAGGAAAAAAAAAAAACCTCACAATTCTAGTACTATGCTTTTAGAAATCAGTAACCTTGCATGTATGAAAATTGAATATATTAGGCTCAAACATGCAAAATGGATGGCATGGTCCTTTAAAATTGTCTCGTAATCATAAGAGTTGTTAATGTGTCACAGTGAGGCACAGCGTGAGCTACATGTACAATAGTTTCCGAGTGTGTGTACACTGCACGGAACATGCACAAGAGAGTCACTGGTTGACGCACAGGGAGAGTTGGGCTAAACGCTGTTGTATATTCAAATATTTACTGCAGCTCCATCTGTGCACACACCACAGTTTCAAAAGTTGTCTTTTGGCCGCAGCTTTTGAAATGAGCGTTTAACCAGAGTACTGACGTGCATTTTTGTTTGAGGGCCCGCAAGCATACTGGTTACTTGTACACCAATGTGTGCAACTCTGTTCATAATGGAAATTCAATTTCAGTCTCTGGGTGCCTCTTGCTTCAACATTTTGATAAATTTCTTCTTCTTTCTTCTTGTTTTTTTTAGTTGGAAAATGAACATAACACAGCCATCTGCTTCCCAGGAATTAGGATATCTCCAGCTCTCTTAACCTAAAACCTCTGAGTCTTCACACTTGGAATGTTTAAATGTTATGGATATCATGTATTCTCAGTTCTTAGCATACAAGACATATAATGACCCACTTAACACCAAATTTTTACTCTGAGTGTATATTCCTGCCCAGGAATCACAAAATAAGTACACAAATGTCAAAGCTTTTATGCACAATAAACCAGCAGCTTCCACATTAATTCTGTGCAGATCATTAAGAGTTTAGGAGGCTTCCTGAGGATGCATCTTGACAGTTAACCTCAATTAAAAGATCTGAGGACAACTTCAATTTATCTAGCCACTCTACATTACTGAAACCACTTAAAACTTGTTTCCACTAATCCTCATTCTCTACACTCATGCAAAGGCCAGAAAACTCAGGCCACATTAGCTTAATATATCACTTTCAAAAAAGTTATTCTCCAAGTATTTTTATTGCAGCAGATATTGGCCTTTAGCTATAGTACAGTAACACATGAAACAACACACACACATGATTTTCTTCTACGATAATATGGTGTCATTATTATTATTAATATTATTATTATAGTTATAGTTACGCCTCTATTCAGGCCCCCTAGTGGTACGGACGGTACCGTCCGTTCACTGCACAAACGGAAGATACTATAATCAATAAACTAATCCAACACTCAATCATCAAAACCGTGACCTCAAAATAATCAGCACCATGCAAAAACCACACGTGAAAATCCACAAGTTTATGCATGTTGTGGTTTTTGTGTAATTAATAAAAGTATATGCCAGTAGTGCTGTAGCTTATATTAACCGGAAGTACATCTCGTTACAAACAACAGCCATTTAAAACATTTAAAAACTGTCTGAACATGCTAATTCACCCACTAAAAAATCATTTACTAATATTTCAACAACAGCAAACACTGAGAACCACAAATAAATTCCGATAATGCATTCAATAGCCTGCTCACTCTATAGTGAACAGACAGGTGTATGCATCGAAATATAACATTCTTCTCAGCCATAACACTACTAAAATATAGAATAAATTTGCAATCTTACCGTCATTTTGAAGCTGAGAGTGTTCTAAAATAGAATCCAATATTGTATTTGTCTCCATTATTCCGTTTCAGATAAAATCCCATCACACCCGCATGTAGCTCCGCTATGGTGCCAAGATCGTGCGTAAAAGTACCCAATCATTATGCAAGGATTTAGGTTTGTCCCACCTTAACTGATTTGATTTACATGTCTTCCATCCAATAGAAAACATTCTAAGCTTTAAAACGATGTATGACATGCCCCAATCCACNTGTCTTCCATCCAATAGAAAACATTCTAAGCTTTAAAACGATGTATGACATGCCCCAATCCACGTTGATTTCATTTCACAAGGGCTGTGGCAAATGTACGTTTTTTGGGCACGTGAAGCAAACCATTTATTTTTTTACATAATACATTTTTCTTCATATTTTGTGTGTGAGTTATTCCCAAAATGCTTGTAATTGCCTCCCATAAGTTATCTGTTTAAAGAAGTTCATTATTTGTTCAAATATTACAATGCACATTTTAGCCATTTTTGGACAGTTTGGCACACCTAAGGCCTAGGGATACTGTGCAGAAAATGCTTTATAAAACCTCTTTACTTTCAGCTATCAAGCTCAATTTTGGTACGTGTCAACAGGAATTTTTGGATGACACAGCTGTGCACTTTAAAGAGTTTTATTAGTCATTTTGAAGAGTATCGATGTAAAACTAAAACATTTCGTGTTCGTTTTTTTTTTTTTTTTAANTGTTTTTTTTTTTTTTTTAAATTGGATTTCTTTTACTTGTGTTTTCATTTAGATTAATAAATTTTGTGATTTAAGATTTTAAATCTAATGGAACAACTGTCTTCTTTAAGTGTGTGGCCTTGCTATGTTTCTGTAATGTGTACATGGAGAGTTATAAACATAAAAACAAGCATATAATGTAGGCGAACATTGCCAACTGCTGCATCAGGAGGCTCTCCCTAAATTTGAATTCAATGAGTGCATCAACAATACATATCTTCTGCTCATGTAAGCATGATTTTACATGAAGTAGAGTTTATTAATAGCCAAGGAAGTACCGTTTCCTGTTTTATTCCTGTACTGATTATTGCACTGAAGCCATCCTGAAACTCAGTGTGTATGCCAGGGAGTTCACTGCTTTTTAAAGGAATGAGAGGAGAAAACATAATTGGCCATTATTAAAGCAAGGTGTATTCCTCTTTCAAACAATTAGATCCATCTTGCTCCAGCTGTTTTTCATGACAGTATTGCTTTGGGTATCAGAATTTCACAAAGACATTTGCCACAGCCCGTGTCTGTGGCCTGAGCATCCACCTGTGTTAGAGATTAATAATTTCAAGGATTTCAAAGATTTAGAGATTAACAAAAGTTGAAGTAGGCTTGAAAAGCTTGCATACTGGCAAATTCATTTTAATAAAGCACTAATGCTTTTTACAAAATGTACAGCTAACCTACACAAACACACCTCAAAGTACATGTACATAACATTTAGTATTCAAATCAATGCATTAAATTATATTGTTAAATTATAATATGAATCTTAAATCCAGCAATCACTACATAAACAAGCCTACTTTACGGCACATAGTGACAATAAGATATGTGGTGTTATAAATTGAATGTGCTTCCCTCGAATCTGACCAGCAAAAGAGCACTTGCAGCAGTGAGTTGCAATGTTAAATAAAACTTATTCTTCAGAAAGCCATTAAATCCAAAAGAGTGTAAGGAAACTCTCTCTCTCTCTCTGTCTCCCTTTCTCACTCACTCACTCACTCACACACACACTGGTAGAATTATGTTGACAGCATGTTTATATACAGTTGATAATACAGTGTGTGAAATCACGTGCCAGTAATGGGTGTAATTTAGAAATAATGAGGTCTCATCTTTACTCAACACTAATCAGTCATAATACAACATAGTAGAGTTATTGTCTCTCCAAGATTTTTCATTTGCTAAGACCTCTATTAACATGTCTTAAAGTATTGGGTTGTGACTCTATTATTTTTCTTTGATAGATCCTCACATGATAAAAGTCACAAGCAGGGCTGTACGCAGGGTTTTAGAAATACCGAGGTCCAAAAACTGAGCCTGCTAGGGGGGTTCCGGGGCAAAAACAGTACATACATTGTGTCTCAAACAGTACATAAACACAAGCAAAATGTGTGTTATACAATAATACTATATTACACTATAATGATGTTAAATGTTTGTGTTGTTAAATTGAGCCTTTTGGTTCCACTGTAAAGAATGTAAAGATAAGTAATTCAATTAGATCCCAGAGAACGAAATTTCCAGGGGTAGAAATACTACCCATTACAACTACCCATGGAAAATAGTTTAAATCATACTTTAGAATGAGATATTTCCTGACTAAGCATCTTATTCAGCACATTTTGTGGGTTAGGGTTAGCCAATAAGCCCTGATCCTCAGTTACGGTAATCAGCTGCTGAAATAAATATCATGTTTACCGGTACGTGGAGTATTTTCAGAAAATCACAGGAATACTATGACAATACCCAGAAAAACAGGTAATCTGGTAAACATATAAATTGATGGAACAACATCAGGAGGTCAGCTAAGGGAATTCCAAAACTCCGGAATATCCAGCACATAGACAGATCCGCATCGACTCAGGTACAGGATAATTACTGAAAACACGTAACGTAACGGGTGAGATTCTTAACAAAAAAAAAATCATCATAATTACACAGTTAAATAAGCGCCGTGATAATTATACCTCATTTATAAAGCTTTCCTTACCTTCATCAATGTGATTCAGACGAGGAAGAGGAGTCCAGAAAACTTAGTTAGCTAATGTCACTTATGGTAATCAGCTATTTACCGGTAGCAGTACGTGGATTATTTTCGGAAATCACAGGAATACTATGACAATTCTCAGAAAAACAGGTACTTTGCTAAACAAATAAACTGATGGAACAACATCAGGGGGCCGGTTTATATGCCGGTTTCTTTAAAAATCTAAATTTGCAGGTCAAAATCCAAGGTAGGCTTTACATAAAGAACCTCCGTATGTGTTGAGCAAAGATATTGTAGTAACCAACAAGATATGCACTGCACCACCCACCCACACACACACACACACACACACACACACACACACACACGATCAGATGAGCAAGTCGGTCATTTTGCCATGATACGATAACTTTGCTGCACCAAAGTAAAGCTATTATAGGCGATTATTTCACGACTTTTATTATACACCTAGGAAGGTCTGGACCTTGGTGACCTCAATGGTGGGTACGGCCATGGTCACAAGATGTTTTTCTTATTCCTTAGTTCACAAGATGACAGGTTGAATTTCTCATTTCTCATCTCTCTAAAAGTGTCCTTGCTCCCAAAGCTTCTGGTTTCTTAAATCACAATAAAGAGCCAAATTATAGTTGTGCATGAAAACTCCTTTTACTGAAGTCCTTTCCAAACTGAAAAAACAACCCTCAACCTCTCATGTATTGACCTTATTGACCTTTCATAGGATCAAAAAAGATGGATAAGAACAAATATATCCTTTATTACTTCTCAGAATAATGTCAGTACTTTAAAGGACCATACCATCCACTTTGCATGTTTGAGCCTAATATATTCAATTTTCATACATGTAAGGTTACTGCAACCATTTCCCAAAGGATAAAACCGTATTTCAGCTTTCCTGATATTTTGCAAAATCTCTCAATCTTTCAAAATCAAATATTCAAGTGATACACCCAACCTAAAAATCGATGTTTCGCCTGCCATTAAAATTATGAAGTCATGGTTGTTAAAATTTTTTGATAAACACAGGTCTTCTTTTGGGAATACATTCCCAGTGAAGACATACATTGACACTAAAATTACGAAACTTCAAAAAAAACCCCGAACATATGTGTTGTTCATGAAAATGGATTACCTAACCTAAGAACATTTCAAGTATCAACAATTTGATTCTAATAGCATACCAGAATGAACTGAAACCAATGGTGGTATGGAAGGTAGAAAAAATTAAATGTTTAAGTCACTGTTCCAGTAGTATCCTTTAGGAAATGATTGTCAATAATATTGTGCGTATGAAAATTGAATATATTAGGCTCAAACATGCAAAATGGCTGGTATAGTCCTTTAATTGCACTTAATACTGGACGTCACTGGCTGCAATAATCGCATTTCACAAACACTAACTTATTTGATAGTTCACCCATATTAGTAAGGAGGCACAATGGATAAATACACAATGGGAAGAAGACTGGGTGTGCAGATGTGTGTATGGATAAACATATACAAAAACGGTAGGCACGGATAGAGACCAAAGAATGTATGAGTATGAACATGAAATTCTACAGGAATGAAAATGAAAACAAGGGGATTGTAGCACATTTATACCCATATATATGTTATAAGAATGGTTTCAACTGTGGTGTGCTGGATGGAAATAAATAATTCCAACATCAAACATCAGGGTGCTGGGTGTATCAGACCTTTAGAGTGGAAAGCTAGTTCTAACAGGCAGGAGCTTTTGTTGAACGGGAGGTAAGGAAATAAGAAGCAAAGTGAAACAGAGAGAGAGAGAGAGAGAGAGAGAGAGAGAGAGAGAGAAGAAAACAGAAACAGATGATGGAGAAACCTGAGGTGCAAGAATGAGATATATAAGACACAAATGCAAGAGACAGAGTGATAGGTGAGAGGATACAAGATGAGATGTTTTCAGTTAGCTTATCCACTCTGAATCCACCGTGTCTGTGGTACTGTCAGGATACTGTTTATGTCTGATTTTACTGTGTTTATTGTTCTATGCTACTTTTAATTCTTGTAAGGTGACCTTGAGTGTCTTAAAAGGCCTTTAAATAAAATGTAATTATTATTATTATTATTATTATTATTAGTTGCGAAGGATAAAACAAAAGCAGGAATTGTGGAATGGAGAGTAAAATAAGGAGAGAGGAGTGAGAAAGTTGAGAAGGGAGGAGGTGGTAGGCGTTCAGTCAGGCATGGCACAGAGGCCAGGAATTGGTAGTAAACATTTAGTGAGGCACAGATGAGAGTCTGAGGGCCTTTTGAACAGTAGATTGTCTCCTGCCTCCTGCTTTCAGGAGTACACCGAGCTGCCCTCTGCCTTTTTTGGGGAGTCATCTGCCAAATTGGATCAATAAGTAATTAACACTTTGGCTCTTTGCTGCCAAGTCCTCTTCCCGGCTTTCTCACTTGCTGTGTCTCTCTGCACTGCCCTGCTGAAATCCAAACATACTAACCCACTCACACATAGAAACCCAAATCACACATAAAACACAGGGTGTGGAGTATTCGCGAGTATTCACCCATGCACAAATTCACACATATTTTACTGTGCTCCTAGGGTTTGTGAGCATAGGCAGCAGGGGTATTGATCCTCTGGAAAAGACTCTGTTATATCTGAATACCCACCAATTCACTATTTCACTTTTAAGATCCCTGTCCTTCTCTCTCCTGACACACACACACACACACACACACACACACACACACACACACACACACANACACACACACACACACACAAACCAACAGCTGCAATCTGGTCTAAATCCATTTTCCATTCCTCCCTCGACTCTTCAAGATAGTGTGACATTTGCCATCTGTTTAGGTCAATTGGAAAATGAATAGAATATCAGTTAGAGAATAAACACTGACGTAAGACGAAGTCTAAACAGAGTAAATTATGGAGCTAGCTCGAGAGAGAGAGAGAGAGAGAGAGAGAGAGAGAGAGAGAGAAAGGATTATGATACTTTTATTTATAGTATTATGATACTATAAACATTATAATGTAGGACTGGAGACAGGAAGGAAGAAACAAAGAGACAAAGCAGAAACAAAGAAAAGGCAGAAAAAACATGGAAGGAGTAAACAGCCCAGGGCCAAGTAAAGATTTGATGTGTGATGAGTCAGTGCAGTGCTCCATCATCAGTCCTACTAGCTAATCAGATGTATGGGTGAATTATTGATGAGTGAACCTCATCAATAATTGCAGGGTTGCTTCTTCTGGGTCACAGGCCACAGAGAAGGAGGGAATCTGTGCTAGCAAGCATAACCTGTATACATTAACATGAAATTTCATTCATGTATGAATCTGCACGCACTGAGCCATCAATGACTCAAATACAATCCAGAAAGCTGTACTCAACCCAGCTGCAACTTTCACATCATCGTTAGAGTAACTTGTTAACAATATGGTTTCCCAGCACTCATGAACAAGACCTTGAGATACAATGCTGTGAAAAAGTATTCAACCTCCTCCTGATTTTTTCTATTTTTGTATATATCTCATACTAAATTCTGTCAGATCTTCACACAAAACTTAACATAAAACAAAGGCAACCTGAGTAAACATAAAATACAGTTTTTAAATGATAATTTTATTTGTTGAAGCAAAAAAGTTATCCAACATGAAAAAGTAATTGTCCTAAACTCAATAACTGGTTGTTCCAATTTAGCAGCAACAACTGCAACCAAATGCTTCCAGATCATAATTCCAGATCAGTCTCTAACATTGCTCTAGTGGAAATTTGTTCTATTCTTCTTTACAAAATTGCTTTAATTCAGCCACATTGGAGGGTTTTCGAGCATGAACTGTCTGTTTAAGGTCCTGCCACAGCATCTCCATGGGGTTCAAGTCAGGACTTTGACTAGGACACTCCAAAACCTTAATTTTGTTCCTTTTGAGCCATTCAGAGGTGAACTTGCTCTTATACTTTGGACCGTTGTCTTGCTCCATAACCCAGTTGTGCTTAGCTTCAAATCACAGACTAATGACCGGACACTCTCCCTCAGGATTTTCTGGTAGAGAGCAGAATTCATGTTTCCCTCAGTTATGGCAAGTTGTCCAGGCCTGAAGCAGCAAAGCAAGCCCACACCATCACACTACCACCTCCATGCTTGACTGTAGGTATGGTGTTGTTATTGTGAAACACTGTGTTTGGTTTATGCCAGATGTAACAGGACCCCTGTCTTCCACACAGTTCCACTTTCCACTCATCTGTTCATAGAACATTCTCCTAAAAGGTCATCATGATGTGTTTTGGCTAAACTGAGATAAGCCTTAATGTTCTTCAAGAAGTGATGGTTTTCACCTCTCCACTCTCCCATGGAGGCCATATTTGGCCCATGTCTTTCTAATATTAGAGTTATGAACTCTGACCTCCATTGAGGTGAGAGAGGCCTGCAGCTCCTTTGATGTTGTCCTTGGCTTTTGTGACTTCCTGGATGAGTCGTCTCTGCTCTTGGAGGAATTTTGGAAGGTCGGCCTCTCCTGGGAAGGTTCGCCACTAGCCAAGTTCTCTCCAGTTTGAAGATAATGGCTCTCACTGTGGTTCTTTAGAGTCCCAGAGCCTTAGAAACAGTTTTGTAACCCTTTCCAGATTGATATATTTCAATCACCTTCTTCCTCATCTTTTCTGGAATTTCCTTTGATGGAGAAATCGTGTGCTGCTGCTGAGACCTTTTAGCTACTTCACATTGCTGAAAAAGTTCTATTTAAGTGATGTTTAGATTGAACANGCTGAGACCTTTTAGCTACTTCACATTGCTGAAAAAGTTCTATTTAAGTGATGTTTAGATTGAACACGGCTGCAGGAATTAGGCCTGGGTGTGTCTCCAACCAAACCCAATCACCAATGAATTTTGGTAGATTAGAGGATTTAGTAACTAGGGGGGTGAATACTTTTTCACACTGACCTAGTTGGTATTACATAATTGTTTTTGCTTTAATAAATAAAATTATCATTTAAAAACTGTATTTTATGTTTACTCAGATTGTCTTTGTTTTATATTAGATTTTGTTTGAACATCTGAAACAGTTTAGTATGAGATACACAAAAAGAGAAGAAATCAGGAGGGGGTTGAATATTTTTTTCACAGCACTGTATATGAACTCCCTCGCTTGGGACATCAACTCTCACCCTATCTGGAGGGAATAACCAACTAGCACCATGGCCTTAAGTTGCTGACCCTCATCTCTGCTACTTCACATTCAGCTGCAAACCGATCTAGTGCATGTTGGAGGTCACATCCTGATGAAGCCAACAGAACTTAATCATCAGCACAAAAAAAAGTAAAGATGCAATCCTGAGGTCACCTGGACACTCTCCAATTCTCAGCTCCACCTTGAGAGGGTTTGAGGGTTTACTGGGATACTTTGCTAAAGATGGTACCTCTGTGAGCTGGATAAGTGGCTGAAAACTGGATGGATGTTTCCCCAACATGCTTTCCTCCTTGTTGTCCTTCTGTCTATCTACATATTGGGTTCCATTGCAAAACAGCCATTTTTGAAACATTTTTCTTCTTGAAATCAGGCGTCTCATTTGGCAAAAAAAAAAAAAAAAAAAAAAAAGATTGCATTCTCAAAAGGTTACTTTTAAGCCAAAAGTTACTTTTCTAAGCAAGTACCATAGAGTGACTGGTAGCCTTAAAACTAATATGCTGTGTACATTTCATGCTGACAGTTAATATGGAAAACTGGGGGGGGGNAAGATACCTCATTTTGAAATAAAGGTCTTTATTCTGTAGGTGGGCCTTCAGAAGACTGTCAACAAATGCATGTGTACTGCAGTGGGTTGAAGAAAGCTGAGCTGCACTTCATAGTTTATAGATGAGACTTTTATAAAATTATATCCCCAGCTCTAGTAGTTGTGGAAAACATATAAACCCCATGGAGTCCATGGCAAAGCCACAGGGAATCCACCTCTAGAAACTGAAGGAGGATGGCTGAGAAGGTCTTAGCAGTTTAATAGCAGTAATGATGGCTGCTTTTTTTAGCCGCTGGATAACAGCTGGTCGATTGTAGAAAGGGTTTAGATTGAACACTAGGCAACTGGATTACAGTATGGTAAAGCCAAAAATGTGTCAACAAGATCCAAAAAAGAAAAATTTACATAAAAACTATCTGGAGAAGGTGTTTGGAGTTCTTAGCTTATAGTTTTTTTTGTTTTTTTTTTCTATTTTTACTACATTACATTTTAATGTTTATAAAAGCTTAGATAGTATTTTGTTACTTTTTGTTTTTGCTTTCTCAGTTTTAAAGGATCTATTTCAATGTCTTAACATATTAACATATATCTGTCTTCTTTTGAACTTCCTATGCTGAAAAGGACCTTGATGAGTGCACCTTTGTGCTTTGGTATGAATGCTTCAGGCATCAAAGGACACATTTGTCTTTACAAAATGTCAAACATTTTTGATGTTATGATAGTGAAAGCTTTAATGGGATACTTTAAAAGCAAACCTTCTAAAACTAGTTATGTCACATCTGCTCTGAATTTTAGAAACCTACTGCAAAACATGCAGATGACCTGCTATTAGTGGGCACACCTTACTTTATTACATAAGTGAAGATTAAATTATGAGTATGCTTATTTTCTAAGGTGTACAATATATTTGTTGTTTGCTGTTTGTTGAATTCAGCGTTACCCTAAGTTGACAGACAGTATGATGATGTTTTCTTTTATAAACCTGTTGGAATGGATATTTAATGGGCATTTAGTTTGAATGCTGACCAGAGGACCAATACCCAGCGTGACTCTGGGACATCCTTTCCTTATTATAGGAGCTTAGTTCATAGCTATGTGTGCCTTCACAGTGGAAGACTTTAATATCCGAAAACAAACCAGTCAAGATGCTAATTATCAGAAATGTCTCTCACATGTACTGTATCTCTGGAGGCAGCATCAACCAACAATACCTTTATATATTTGGTCCTTTGCCTATTTTACATTTGTCAAGTCTAAGACAAAGATCTGCCAACTGTTCTCTAGGGTGATGAGGGCCATATGTTATGCATAAGGAATGAAAAATTATACTGACTCAGGTAGCAAGACTCTGGAATTTCTGATAAATCAAGTAGCTGCATTTTAACTGTAACAAATGCTGGCAAGTGCACATAGAACACATCGACAACAAGGTAGCAGAGAATGCAAACAGAATCATCTTATTCTTAATAAGATGTGCTAATATACAAAAAAATGATTAATGAGACAGAGCCGATGAACACAAATGGTTAGGTCCCTTTCACCAGTGAAAGTCAATTGTAACAGCTAGCTGCAGGATTGGTCGACCCTTCCTCACAATTTCTAGCTTTTCTTAAAAGGTCCTTCTCGAAAAAGGCTTTGCCAGTAAAGCCACCACCAAATCCATTTCTTCTCCTCCTTCAACCATTGTGTTAAAAAAAAAAAAACAGGACTAAGTAAAAATCTAAACAAAAATGTAAAGCACTACATCTGAAAATCTAAACATCACAAAAGAAAGTTTTAATAAAACTTAGATAATGCTATGTCATGTGCTAGCTAGTTTTACTTCAGTTAGCTAACTGGATCAATCCGATCATGTCACACAAAAAATGCTGACATAGGCAGGTAGGAAAGCTAGAAGGCTCCAGCATGCCAAAGTATGCTCAACATGGCAAACTCAAAATCTGATTGGCTAAAGAATATGATAATCAACAACATTATCCTCATTTACTTCAACAGTAGAGGGAATTCACTTGAAATTCTGAAGGCCTCAGGCTACATTTTGCTTTTTGTATTTCTTTTTTCATCTGTCTGTATATATACAGGTAGTTGTTGGTATATGCCATGATTGGCTGCTCAGGGTAGATTTTTCACCTGGAGACAGCACAGGTGGAAAATCTGATTGGATAAAAGCTCTAATTTAGATGAGCTGCACTGGAAGCAGCGCAACTGAGGAAGAGAGTAGCAATGAAATGGTGTTAATAGACTGATGGGAACAAACTTTGTAAAATACATCCATTGAGCCATCCATTATCTTCCGCTTATCCGGGTCCGGGTCGCGGTGGCAGCAGACTAAGCAGATCAGCCCA
>VXCM01002827.1:45350-64326 GCA_014773175.1 Lucifuga dentata | reverse complement strand
ACTAGTAGCATAAGTAATGTGAGTTGCATAAACAGCACTAGTAGCATAAGTAATGCTAGTGGAATAAGTAGCACTAATAGCATAAGTAATGCTAGTGGAATAGGCAACACTAGTAGCATAAGTAATGTGAGTAGCATAAACAGCACTAGTAGCATAAGTAATGCTAGTGGAATAAATAGCACTAGCAGCATAAGTAATGCTAGTGGAATAAGTAGCACTAGTAGCATAAGTAATGTGAGTAGCATAAACAGCACTAGTAGCATAAGTAATGTGAGTAGCATAAACAGCACTAGTAGCATAAGTAATGCTAGTGGAATAAATAGCACTAGCAGCATAAGTAATGCTAGTGGAATAAGTAGCACTAGTAGCATAAGTAATGCTAGTGGTATAGGCAACACTAGTAGCATAAGGAACGCCAGTAGCATAAGTTCTGTGTGATGTAGCGTGACTACTCGACTACGGAAAGCGTAGAAGACCAGGCTTGTATAAAAACAACATGGCGGCTGTGACTGTGGCACTTCCAGGTTTAGATGTTTGGACTCATTTTGGCTTTAAAGTAAAACGACACAAACGAGCCGACAAAAGTCAGAACATTTACATAATCTGTAACNTTTGGCTTTAAAGTAAAACGACACAAACGAGCCGACAAAAGTCAGAACATTTACATAATCTGTAACTCAGACGTAAACTTGTGGAGCCGCTTGAGGAGGTATCACGGCGGCGGCGTGACGTCTGCAGAGACACCTGAATGAAGACAGATGACGTAGAAAATGCGTTGACCTGCAAGCTGCAGCCAAAAAATAACGAGTCGTTACTATTTTTATATGGAGGATATGCGTCCTTACAGCGTCGCTATGACAACAAGGGATTTAGGAACATGCTTCAAATACTGGAATCACTGAACACTGAGCAACATGACAACACGTTAGCGAACACAAAGCTTCATGTGGAGGTCCAAGAGCATCAGATCCCAAAGGTCAAAGGTCAATATGAACCTGGTTCCTTTAATACACTCAGGAAGTTTTCACGTTTTTAAACAATAATGTAATTTATAAGACAAAACCCGAGCAGCATTTTAAAGAATTTAACGAATCGAATCAAATCAGGGCTTTGGAAACGGAATCAGGAGGTCAGGATCGATTCCAGCCCTCGTCTTCACAGGCTGATGTTTAGTACATGCAGAATATAACAGACACGCTCTGATACGTCTGTACTGATATCTGATCTCTGATCAATAAGAGTTTTCTTCCTCAGCCGACCTTCGGCTACATCGAGAGAGAAGATCTGGAAAAGTTCACCTTCAGCTTCAACGTTTTCTTTGGAAACCCTAAAGCCATGACGCCTGGGGTCAGAGTTCACTTCACCGCCTGCACAGAGGAGGTGGGACACACACACACACACACACAATCAAGATCATGATCTGAACTAGTTTTAAACCAACTCCAGATCAATCTATTGATGTATTGATCTATTGAGTGATTAGCAGCAGAGATGCTAGGTGCGTGTGTGCGCGCGCTTGCGTGTGTTTGTGTGTTGATCAAATCAAGCAGATGCTGTTAAAGGTGGAAACACATCAGTGTTAGCTAACTTTTTCAGCTTAGCGTGTGCTTGTATGTTGTTAGCATGTTGCTCCGTTCTGTTCAGCGTCTGAAGGCAGCACATCTTCTTCACATCATGGGAAGTTTTTTTAATAACGGCTGTGACGATTAACGGCTCATTAATTCTGTCTTTGTTGCACAGAAAGAGTTTCCTGTTTGGATTTTCTTTCTCTGCCCCCAGATGTTTCTGGCCAATGAGCAGAGAGAGTGTTGTCATGTGACTTTTAATAATAATAATGATAATACTTTCCATTTATATACAGCACTTTTCTGGACACCCAGAGTCATTTTTGTTGATTAAATTTTGGTTCATGTTAATTTTTTTTGAACTACTTGATTGATTCAGATCTCCTTTAAACACCACCTTTAGTCCGTTTCTATTGGCTGAAAGTAAAAGAACATTTTTACATGTTAAACAGGAAACAAACTGAACCAGTGTGTGTGTGTGTGTGTGTGTGTGTGAGCAGGACAGTCGGATAGCGACGGNAGTGTGTGTGTGTGTGTGTGTGTGTGTGAGCAGGACAGTCGGATAGCGACGGACGTTAAAGTGGCTCCTGGTGGGACAGAGAACGTGGATCCAGACATCTATGAAGCTGTGGTCAGTCAGCCAATCACAGAGCCGCAGGTGAGTAAAACTCACCAACACAGCAAACAAGGGTAAAGGAGCATACCTGTGATTTTGGCATGTTGCCAGCGTATGTTACATCACTACTAATTACCACAATTACACAATTAAAATCATTTTCCAAAACATAAATCCATGTTTTAGTTTTCCTGTTATTTTGCCAAATCCTCTAAATCTTTGAAACTCAAATGTTCAGGTGAGGCGCACCTTAACGTGTTTTGTAGAATAGAAATGGTCATGTTGGATTATTTGCCCTGATGGAGACATAAATTCTGTTCTGTGAAGCTCCTGTTGGATCAGTTAAAGTTACAAAAAGATTTCATAGACGTCATTACAAGTTTATTTTTATAGTGTACGTGCCTCAAACAAGCAAAATCACCAGTTAGGTCCTTTAATCTGGTTAAAATGTTTTAAAACCAAGACAAATGTTGTTAATAAGGTAAAGTGTTTCCACACCCCGCCCCCCTTTTTTCTTTTTCTTTGCTGTTCTGTGCTTTGACTGATTAAAAATATAAAAAAAAGAACCAGTTATTATTTTGACGTCTCGTTATTTAAGCTGTCAGGAAGTAAACAGGAAGGGAAGCTGAAAGGTCGTTAAACTGATGCTAATGAATACGTTTACGTGCAGCCTGGCGAGCGTCAGTATCCTGGTCAGGTGTTTGTGAACATCGGGCCGCTGACGACCAACCTGCCGTTCGATAAGAAGGACAGCGCGGTGACGCTGCTGAAGAACGACCAGGTGCTCATCAACCTGCTGACCGACATCGTCACGGAGAAGAGGCGCGCCACCAACATCAAAGCCAAAATCCCCGCCACCTTCAGCCACACCAAAGAGACCAGAGAGCCGGTGAGAGCGCCGCAGCCTCACACGCCTAACCAGATTACCTTTCACATCTATAACCTCTGACCTTTGCCCCCCGCAGGGCGTCATCATCAGCCTGAACGAGACAGACGGCGTCATCAGGTCTGAGGAGCACGGCNCCCCCCGCAGGGCGTCATCATCAGCCTGAACGAGACAGACGGCGTCATCAGGTCTGAGGAGCACGGCGAGCTTCCCTTCCTGGTCAAAGAGAACTTCAGTGACATTGAGTTCACCGCTGATGACGTCAACGAGGAAGTGGAGTTCACTCTGATAACGGTTAGGACTCCGCCCACCACGCAGGGGGCGGGGCTGCAGTTTCTGTGTTTTGGACGTATTTTCTGTGTTTTTTGTTTTTTTTTATCTTGTGCTTAACTAAAGAAGAATTTTTTTGAAACTTTGCATGTGGAAGTAAATATATTGTTGAAATGATCAGGAAATCAGTTCATTATTGATAAATGATAACTTGTCCAAATCACTTTTTTTTTTCTTCTTGTAAGTCACTTCCTATCACTTCCTGTTGGAAATGATTGGCGTCCCTGTCGTTTTGTTGTCCAGCTGAGAGCGGGGAAACGGGCGATCAGGATCCAGCGTGTGAAGGAGCCCCTCCTCCTGACGCTCTGCACCAAGAACAGCGTTGCCACGGTGATGGAGGAGGAGGAGGAGGAGGAGGAGGAAACGCAGAGCAGATACAGACAGATCAGCAAGCTGGAGCAGAGTCCCACCATGAGGCTGGACACGGAGCTGTACGAGGGCATCGTCAGCCAGCCCATCATCGAGCCCACGGTGAGCCCGACCCATGCTGCCTTCAAGTCACAGTCTGGAGTCGGAATTTTCCCAGTCAGAAGTTCCGACTTCCGACCTCAAACTGTTCCAGCCAAAAGTAAATAAAAAATCATGGCTGAACACCAGTAAATCCTGTCAGATTAATAACAGTATTAAACTTTGTGCAGAGAAGTAATATTATGAAATTATTCACACTTATGTATCAATAACAAACAGTTATTATACCCTATAGATAGTTACCATGGTGATATATTTTGACCTTTTTATTTCAATTTCACGCAAGAAAAAATACTTTATTCGCCGTTAGCTGATCATTTCCATTCATAAAGCTCGCTTCCACGGCGCCGCCATGTTGAGTGACGTCATACNCTGATCATTTCCATTCATAAAGCTCGCTTCCACGGCGCCGCCATGTTGAGTGACGTCATACTCGGTAGGTCAGGGTAGATAATTCTTCAGATGCCGTTCCAGCACATTTTTCCAAGTTGGAAGTCGGGAAAACGTGGAGTTCTGAGTTTGTCTGGAAGGCAGTGTTACTCATGTCCTGGTTTCACAGCTTCAGGTAGACTAACCTGGTCGTCCATGTCCGTCTGTCCTCCAGCCCACCTTGCCGGGTTACCCAGGTCAGATCCACGCCAACATCGGCCCCATCAAGACCAATGTGACCTTTAACCACCAGGACTGCAGCGTGACGCTGCTGAAGAACGACCACGTGCTGATCAACCTGCTGATCGACATGATGAGCAAGAAGAGGAGAGCCGCCAACATCAAGCCCAAGATCCCCTTCACCTTCACCTACACCAAGGAGACCAGAGAGATGGTGAGAGGGACGTTAACCATCACGCCCTTAAAGGAGCATACCGGAGGTTTTGCACGTTTGAGCCTAATAAATACGCACATGTCATGTTACAACCATTTTATAAAACATGAAACCGTATTTTAGTTTTCCTGTCATTTTGCCAGGTCTCCTAATCTTTTAAAATCAAATGTTCAGGTGATACACACTAAAAATTCAATGTTTCGCCTGCTAAAATGTGTAGAAGGCACCGCCATTTTAAGTTCTCCTGGGACTATATTCTCTGGCGGAGAAATACATTTTCTTTTATGCAGCTCCATGTTGGATCAGTTAAATTAAGTTAAACTTCAACAAAAAATAATAACATTGTGCTGTTTGCTGTGATGTTTATTTATCTCGGCACGTCTATAAAAGTTTATTTTTATGTCGTACTGAATTTACTGCACATATGTATTGTGCCCAAACATGCAAAACTACTGGTATGGTCCTTTAAGTTTATTTTATGGCTAAAAAAATCTGTGGAAGGAGTCTGTTTGATTAGATTTTTTTTAAGAGTCTGATTTTTGGTGGGATTTTTTTTTAAGTCTTTATTTTTTTTAAATACTCATTTTTAAATTTTTCAAAGTCTTTTTTTTAAGGAGTGTTTGATTTTTTTTTTTTATTTTTTTTGAAAGAGTTTGTTTGATTTGAGTGACAGAAAAATTTCAGGGTTGTTTGGACGTTGTAAGCATCTGATTGGTTGGTTTAAAGGGCGTGGCGTTGGTGCGTCTGACCGCTGTTTCTCCTCCTGTTTCAGGGCGTTATCAGCAGCCTGAGTGGAAGAGAGGGCGTCCTCACTTCCACGGAGCACGGCGAGCTTCTCTTTGACATCGGCGAAAACTTCAGCGACACCGAGTTCAACGCCGATGACATCAACCAGGAAGTGGAGTTTACGATGATCTTGGTGAGACGCGGACGTGTTCGCTCGCCCTTTCACCGCTCAGACACGGAAAACGTGACGTCTGTGAACGCCGTCGTTTTGTTTTACAGGTGAAGGAGAAGAAGCGAGCGATCAGGCTGAGGAGGATGAAGAAGATGGACAAGATCCTGGAGGAACAGAAAAAACGAGAGGAGGAGGAGAAGAGGATGAAAAAAGAGATGCAGGAGAGGAAGAAACAGGAGGAGGAGGAGAGGAAGAGACAGGAGGAGGAGCAATGCAGGGAGGCGGAGAGGAAGAAGAAGGAGGAGGTGGCAGCAGCGCTCGCTGCAGCCAAAGACAAGGTGAGAAACGAAGCAGAGAAAAGAAATAAACTGAAACAGGGCTGGGCGATAAGGCCTAAAAATAAAATCCCAATTTTTTTCACATGGTGGCCAATTTGCGATTTTAATCGATTTTTTTTTTTTTTTTTTTTTTTTTTNATTTTCTTTATTAAAATAATAAATTGTCGGGCTTTCTAACCAAAACCTTTCAAAATAAAAGGTTTTAATCGATTTTTGTTTTTTCAAAAATCTTTGCTGCTAAAACCTTTTAAACTGAAAGGTTTTGCAGCGATGACCAGCTTCCTGTCTGCTGCCTCTTGATGTTCTGACATGTTACAGTATTCTACCTACAGACCCGTTTGCTGCACGCCGTGAAGCGTGAAACGGGTAAAAAACCCGTTCAGACCTGGAATGGGAACGGGTTTGACTGATGGAAAGTGACCCACTGCCGCATTTTCCCTATTAAAAATAGTTAGATAGTAGTTTTAAAAAAAAAAAACAACTCAGTTTTCTGATTCAGCCGTTTTACACATTGTGCCAAAATGTAAACTCAAATTAATCGATTAAATCGGCCTAAACTGAAACTTTTAGAATCTTTAAGTTGCTGCTGCTTCCTGTCGTTCTGCAGTGGACGCCCCTGGGCTTCAGAGTGAGAAACCCCGACACGCTGGATGACATCAGCAAGGAGCGCTTTGATGGAACTGTTCTCAGAGCCATTTCCAGAACTCCTCGTAAGGAGATCAAAAAGGAGCCGGAGGACAAAAACGAAGGAGGAGGAGGAGGAGCTGATGACGGACAGAAACTCTTTGATCTGGTAAACTAACCCTAACCCTCCCAGATTCATCATTTAAAAAAAACATTATAAACTTAATGAAAAGCAATGACACGTTGATTTATCCTGCAGACATTTCTGACCAATAAGCAGAGAGAGATTTCTCACATGACTGTTGCTGATATATTTTGATTCAATTGGATTTTTTTAAATGAGTAAATGCAGCATTGGAACAATTTACAGGTCTGAAAACAACCTTTTTAACCTTTTTTTTTCTAACCTTACGACCAAAACATAAAAATGGACAAAACCAAGTAAAGATAAAGAGCTGTAAATGACAAAGGTAGAGTTGTTGTTAAAGTTTGATGTAATGTGGCGCAAATAGAATGATGTTTTATTCATTCTGTCCTTAAATCCATCAGACTCATCAACCATTTTTCCTTTTTGCAGGTCAAAGTTAAAGTGGAGAAGGAGGAGGAGGAGGAGGAGGTGAAAACAGAGGGAAAAGGAGGAGAGAAGGGGAAGGAGGAGNTGGAGAAGGAGGAGGAGGAGGAGGAGGAGGAGGAGGTGAAAACAGAGGGAAAAGGAGGAGAGAAGGGGAAGGAGGAGGTTCAGGAGCAGCGGGCAACGGCTCAGCTGAACGGAGGCGGAGCCACGCCGGACGTGGAGATGGGCCAGCTGGTGATGACCATAGACGGCCAGCAGAAACGGCTTCCGTTTGGTCCGGACGACCTGCTGACCACGGCCACCATACTGGACGGAGACATGGTCAGAGTCAACGCCACGCTTTTCCTCTGCAGCATTTCCTTTGCTCACACTGACAGTCTGAGAGGTTTAAAACTTAGATTAGCTTGTTCACCTGCAGTTTGTATGTGTCTGAAGATAAAATATATCACAAATTATTTCATCAAATTACAAAATTATGACCCTCAAAATAATTAGTTTATTCCATCAAATAACCAGCGATCAGTTCATGAGTCCTAATCGCTGACATCCTGCCTGTGGACTGCCTTGATTTAACCATCTGAGTCTAAAGTCACTTTTTATTCATTGTTTGCTGAGCTTTGGAGACTTTTTTTTATTTTTTAGAATTATATAGAATCAAGACAGTAATTGACAACTTTTTGTGATCTTTTTTTTTTTTGTTAAATTCTTTTAAATAGATGGAAATTTTTTTTCTTGAATGAAGAACTGTCTTGAAAAATTGATAAAAAAAAAAAAAAAGTTATTTAACGTTTATTTAACCCTCTGGATCCCAAAACCCACCGGCGGGTTTGAAAGGCATGTTTTCTTTAAACAATCACCAAAATTACACCATTTGTCATACCCAGAAACTTTAAAAATCAAAATTATTGTCGGGTTTTCAAATTTCCGACGGTCCTTGAACTAATCTTGTGTGCCTAACACTTCCATAAGGAAACGTAACTAAATCTAAGCTTAAAATAGTGATATTTCCTCAAAATCACTTTATTATAAATGTCACATTTAAAAATTCACTAAAAATAAACCCTTTGTACAATCCAAATTCTTTAAAAAAAACAACTAATTCTGCATTTTTCGTTGCAACTAGCAAGCCTGGAGCACCTCTGTGCTCTTTAACAGTCACATGACAACAATTCAGCCAGTCATTGGCTGAATGCAGACTGCAGCAGTACACTAAGCCTATTGATTATAATCGATTATAGGCTGTAAAAATGTAAATAGTTCAGTATGTATAGTCCCTTTTTTTTAACCAGGCAAGTCTCATTTGGATAAAAATCTCTTTTTCAGGAGAGACCTGGCCAAGACGGCAGCATAAAAACAAATCGAATTTGTGACTCCAGAGGATTTAGACAGGACAGGACAGGACAGGACTTTTTTGTCCCAGATGGAAACTTGTCTTGGACACACGTTGCTGCTGCACATCAGCACATAATTTAAATTTAATCCAGTTTGATTTTGATGTTGGACAGAACTGATTAGCTGAATCTCATCTTTACTTGGTGAAGAGTTGGTGTCTCCCAGCAGGCAGCGATGAAATGTGCTGTGAAGGTTGATCTTAAAGAAGTTATAATGAAACTTCTTTACTGACCTGATCTGTGATCTGTTAAGGTTCGCTTCAACATCGCCACCCATCAGGAGACCAAAGAGGAACGAGCAACTTACGTGGAAATTCTTCCCAAATCTTTTGAAGAATCCACAGAGCAACGCAGACACGTAAGAGACGAGCTGCCCCGAAATGAAACCACCCGGTGACGTGTTTTTGGTTGGTTTTTGTTTTTTCATGCAGCATTTCTCTAAACAGGGCATCGTGATCGAGTTCTCAGAGGACTCCGGTCTCATCAAATGCGCTCAGAACCCTCAGCTGTTCTTCCACATGTCCGAGGTGATAGAGAAGAAGAAGCTGGAGCTGAACGAGAAGGTGGAGTTCAGCGTCGTCCCGGTGAGTCCTGAGTCCTTCTCCATCCCAAACCTTCTACATCACGTGTTCGGTAAAGTCATACATGCATTTATAATTTCTGTCTCAGCTTAAAGAGAAACGTGTCTCCGGAGAGCGACCAGCGATAGAATGACAGTCAGCTGCTTGATTCCAGGTTTTACTCGTTTTGGCTCTTTTCGTCGCCATCTTTTGGTACAATATTCACGTGATGCGATGTTTTCCCAAAACAAAAGAAAAATCAGGAAGTTCTAACAAATTTCCACCCACTGGAAGCGAGAAATCAAGGGAAAATTGGTAAGACTGAAATTCCAAACCATCTTCTGACAGGATTCTGCATGTTCGAAAGAATATAAAAATGTCCAGAAATGTTTTTTTATCTAAATTCAAGCCATGAGTGCATTTAAAAGTATATTTATCTCATCACATTATTGATGATGTTACGGTGCATTGGTGTGTTGATGCATTTTGATAACATGCACAAGAAGAAAAAACTAAACTAGCATGTCTGAAAGTAGCGCGTCTGATTATTTCCTCTGTTTGAAATAGTTTAGCTACATGCTAACTGGCTAACAGCTAAAGGTGAAAACATAAATTAGTTTCTCCACCTGAATACCAAGAAAGTCACATGAAGAGGAGAGCCAATCAGCTGATTAGAAACACAAAACAAACAGGAAGTGACGCTAACCCAGTCAAGCATAGCTGGAGCGTTAGCTAGCTGTACTTCCTGTGACAGAACAAGCTAACGGTGGAGTGAAATTAGCTTAGCGGTGACTTTGTCAGTGGTGACTTGTGATGTATGAACAATGTTAGCTTAGCTGCTAACAGTGTTAGCTTAGCCTCGACGCTAACTGCAGTTGATTTCTTGGCCTTAAACGGGCTTGTGGTGGATTTTGACTTTAGAGCGTATTTAAGCGCTATTTAGCACTGAAGGGAAAATTTCTGTTTCGGATCTCTTTGGTTTATAGTTATTTAGAGGAAAAATGTTTGTGGTTTAGAAGTTGTTGTTCATGTGGCGATGCTGTGAAGTAACAGAACCAGAACATTCAGACTTCATCTTTACACGTTTGCTGTTTAATTTGTGTCAGCATGAAACGGCTGCGGGGGGAAACCAGGCCATCCGAATAAAACGCTACGCAGAGAGCGTTTTCCTCCCAGTCCGAAAACTGGGCGGAGTCGGGGCAAACAAAGGAAAGGTGAGAAAGACTAAATCCATATTTCTATGATAACGAGGGAGAATATGAACATAAATGGTACTGTATTTATAATTCCAGCTTATTAGTGTTAATTGTATGTAGATGTTTTGAAAATAAAGTCAGAATAGACTTTTAACTTTGATTTTTTTTTCTCTGTTTTCATGCTCTTTATAATAAAAATATTTTTATTCTATATTTTTTCCTGTTTTGTACTGCTGCTATTGATTTTGCATGTGACTCATTTCAGAATGATAAAAGCTGGTATATTTATCACCTAAAGTATAACAACTGATTCTTGTAGGACTGTCTACTTTTAATCAAACACAAGAGGATTTTTTTTTCCAAATGCTGCTTATTATTAATTTGTCTTCCCCTGCAGATGACCATCAAGCTGGCAAAAGCCTCAGAGGACACAGAGTGAGTTATGACTTTATTTATTGATGATTTGTTGAAAACAGAAAAGCAGGAATGTCCTCAACATGAATTAAGTTAGTCAGATTTAAGGTTAAAAAATGTAAAGTTTAACAAATGTAAAAAAAACCCTGTAAAATTGTTGAATTCACATCTTTCATGCTAGCATTTTTACAGTGTGTCAACAAACCTTGATAAATTTGAAAGAATCATTTCATTTTATTAAACTTGTGATCATATAAATGGTATGGAGTACAAACAGTACATATAACATACATAGGAAGGCAGTACGGGTGAAAAAGAGAAACAACCTAAATCACTTAAACAAAATTAACACATTTTTCCAAGTTTATGGATTATTTTTGGATTCTCTTACTGCAACAACAAACCAACTTAAACATAGACGGACGCTTAACATAATACTTCGGCAAATACTTTTCTCTAGATTGCATTATTTCCATATTTGTGCATTCAAANTTAACATAATACTTCGGCAAATACTTTTCTCTAGATTGCATTATTTCCATATTTGTGCATTCAAACATTTCATAATATTCATCCCAAACATGGCTGTCGTTACATATTTTACATATCCTATTTTTCCTTTTTAACCCTAAACATCTTTTAACCCTATATATCTTCCAACGATTCTAGAATTGTTGAGTCTAAAGTCACAAATCGCTCATCTCTGCCTCTATTTTGATGCAATAAATACTTTTAAATAGAGCTGGGCGATAAATCGATTTAATCGATTAATTCGAGTTTACGTTTTGGTACGATGTGTAAAATGGCTGAATCGGAAAATCGAGGGTTTTTTTTTAAACTGCTATCTAACTATTTTTAACAGGGAAAATGCGGCAGCGGGTCGCTCTCTGTCAATCAAGCCCCTTCCTGTTTTGTGCCATTAAACCTACAAGCCTTGTTTATACTTTGGCGTGTTCGTGACGGTCCGCGGCTCCGCCTGCAGCGGGATGCAGTTACTAGCTTTACCAATCAACGGTCTGTTCTGATGTCACGCCCACGAAGCTTTCAGTAGGTCAGACGTGCAGCAAGATACTAACAAACACTTGGACTGAAGATGAGCTCGTTTCTAAAAAGGTAACGTCTGTTCATCGTTTGGAAGTTGTTCGGTTTTGCGCTTCACGGCGCAGAGCTCCTATAAACGTTACAGACCCGTTAGCTGCACGCTTCACGGCGTGCAGCTAATGGGTCTGTAAGTGGAAAACTGTAACGTCAGAGCATCAAGAGGCAGCAGACAGGAAGCTGGACATCGCTGCAAAACCTTTCAGTTTAAAAGGTTTTGGTTAGAAAGCCCAACAATTAATTTTTTTAATAAAGAAAATACTCATTTGAATTAGGTTTTTTAAAAAAAATAGTTTAGAGAACCCCCCCTCAAAAAAAAAAAAAAAAAAAAAATTGGTTAAAATCGCAAATTGGCCATCATGTGGAAAAAAATCGAGACTTTATTTTTAGGCCATATCGCCCAGCCCTACTTTTAAAACTTAAACTCTTTCTTAAATTCAGCATAAAGGTCATAAGATGACATCTGCCGTAGCTTCTGTATAAACTGGTCTTTAGTCTCTGTTCAATAGTTTTTTTTAGAAAGAAGAAAGTTAATTTTGTCACACTTCTGTAAAAACCAGAAAGAAAATCCATATTCATCAAAAATTTGCTTAACATAAGTCATCCATGCTGATATATAGACTCCATTTCTGTGCAATTCTAATAAACAGGTATACATCCTACGACTAAACTTATCTTTACTATTCAAAAGTCCTGCCCATAACCAATAATTGTCTTTTTAATTAGTACAGGTACAGACTTGTAAAAGCTCTCTGTAACATCTCTCATCTTTTTCAGGAAGGAGAAACCAGAGGCAGACAGACTGAAAGCCGTGGTGAAAAATCTCAGAGCACAGGACAGTAAGACAAGTTCTAGTCGTAAGGACGGCAGCGTCATTCGCCGCAAGTATGGATGCAGCAGGAGCAGGAGCAGGAGCAGGAGTCGGGGCCGAGGCAGGCGCAGGAGTCACAGCAGGAGCAGGAGTCCGGACAGAGACCAGTTCGGCCGTTACAAAAGATCTAGCACCAGCATTGACCGGGAGCGTAAAAGCAGGCGCAAACGAAGCCGAAGCCAAGAGAGGTCGTACAGGCGCAGCAGAAGCAGAAGTCGCAGTCGTAGTCGCAGCAAGAGTTTCAGCAGGAGCCGCAGCAGGAGCAGAGAGAGGAGTAAAGACAAAGCCAGCAAGAAGAGGAGCAAGAGGAGCAAGGATCAGGAGGACAGTTACAAGAGGAGAAGAGAGTTGAGCCCTCCTCCAAAGCGTGGAGGAATGGATGACGAGCTGGCCAGGAAGAAGAGGGAGCTGGAGGTGCTGAACGAGATGATCGCCTACAAAAAGTCTCTGGTGGACACAGACCCCAGAGGACTGGACCTGGGACAAAGAACCTGCATCGACTACGATCACGGCCGTATCGCCATCCCCCTCACGGAGTACAAACCAGTCCGCTCCATTCTGAAGAAACGACCAGAGAGCCCTGAGTACGCCTACCGCTCTTCTTCTCTTGATGGCATACAACCCTACGATGACCCTTACTATGACAGGCGATACAACAATCCGTACCAGGATCAGCGCTACGGCGATCCATATGGCGATCGCACCTATCCTGACCGTCCTTATGCTTATGAAAGTCGTCTGTATGTTGAACCTTCCTATAGCGGTTCTCAATTGACCAGTCAGCGTTACACCGATCGCTATGACGTTTACGATGAGCCCTATGAAGATCGCTACTGTGACCCACAGTATGCGGGCCAACCTTACGATCCATATCACCTGACCAAACCGAGCCAGTCTGCTGAACCCAGGGGTCCCTCACCTTCTTCTGAGTCCAGCCGAGCTCCTGCATCATCACCATCCACATCATCTACCCAACCTCCTTACAGCCAACCGGCTTTCAGACCTCCCTCTCCCACAGAGCCTCCTCCGAGAAGCCCNCCAACCTCCTTACAGCCAACCGGCTTTCAGACCTCCCTCTCCCACAGAGCCTCCTCCGAGAAGCCCTTCTCCAATTCTAAAGAACACCACACCACCTCTGGCTGAGAAACCACCGCTTGACCGCTTCCTCGACATGCTGAACAAAAAGGTGGATGCTGAAAAGAAATCAGAACAGGTTCAAGATGATCTTCTGCCTCATGAGAGAGCAGTTCAAGATGGCAAAGGATTTTCTCGGATCGTGGGACTGGCTCAGGAGCAGCCCAGCTGTAGTGTACCGCTAGAAAGTGAGAAGAAAGAATCGAGCCCCAAACGGTCCTCTGTGGAGAGGACAAGCGAGGACAGCAGCACATCAAAACCCTACGNATCGAGCCCCAAACGGTCCTCTGTGGAGAGGACAAGCGAGGACAGCAGCACATCAAAACCCTACGACAAGATCCAGAACCTACTCCGGACTATTGGTTTGAAGCTGAGCACGGGGGATGTCTCCAAACTGGCTAGCCGAGCCCAGGAGAAACTTTACACCCAGAAGTCTCCATCCACAGAAAGAGACGCTTTGACATCCCATGGAGAACAGCGTGGGAGTCGAACCGGTTCTATTGAATCAGATCCTGTTCATTCTCATTCCCCGTCCCCTACCAGGTCCTCCAGCCTAGAGCCACTTAAAAGACCCAAAGCTATCTCTGAGTACGAAGAATTCTTGGACCAGCAGGAGCTTGAAGCACTACAGAAGGCACAACAGATGCAGAGTCTTACCATGACAATAGGGAGCACACCCACCAGCATGCCTTCTCCTAAACCTCCTCCATCTCCTCCTCCGGCTCAGTATCAACATTCACCTCCTACAGTCATCTGGCCTCTGGGAGTCCCTACCCAGCATCCCCCAACACAGAGCTCCACAGCCTCCAGCGTTCCTGTTGCTGATGTACTACCTCAGAGATTTGGACCTGCTCTGCAATTTCCTCCTGGACCTCCCCCTGGACCTCCTCCTGGCCCTCCACCGCGAAATCCCTTGACAAAGTTGCCTCCAGGACCTCCTCCTGGCCCTCCACCACGTTGTCCATCTGGGCAGCCTCCATTTGCTTCAAGTTCTAGCACAGTCGTTCCTTTCCTTGGTCAGGCTTCGGTGGCTACGCTCCCGACTTCCTCCAGTTCCTCACAGCCTTTACCTAATGTCCCAAAACCAGCCACATCGGAGTCCTCTAGCGATGACCAGCCTAGCATCTCGACCACAGTCGCCAGATGCCTGAAGGTTATCGAGACAGTGAAGTCTTTGGCTGGGCAGCCGCTGTCCAAATCAGTCAAATCAGTCAAGTTTAGTTTACCCACAGAACCCACATCAGGCTCCAGTCTCCAGCCAGCAGAGACAGAGGAGGAGATAAAGGCCAAGCAGAAGGAAAAGGTACGATCATCTTAAACATCCGCGTCACCGTAGACGAACCTGCTTCAGCTACACAGGATGATGGCTTCGTCTCTGTTTGTGTGTTGCAGTTGGAGCAGTATAACCAGCGGATTATGGAGATGAGAGAAAAGCAGTTTAAGGAGATGCAAGCCTTCAAGAAGCAAGCAGAGAAAAACAAGGAAGGTGCTGCGATCTCTCCAGGTACCTGACAAACTGCAGATTAATTTACGCTACCATCAAGGCCTCGTAGGAATATGCGGCTAGTACTTGAGAAAGTTAAATTCTTGGCACGCTAGTGTTTGAAAGACAAACTGCATGCTTTTTATATTGCCTTGCAATATAAAATATAAATAGCTTACCTTCTTAAATTTTTCATTTTTCTTTGACCAGACAGCTAAGTTTAGCAAGCCATTAGATTCCTTTCTCTGACCATTACCTCGGTTTAGAAGGGGGACTTGTATCCTGAGCCATATTTTGTGTTTCAGGTAGTTTTTTGTTTTGTTTCAAGAATAGGAAGATAGAAGAAGTATTGCTAAGGTTTCCCTAGATCTCACGGAAGCATGCAGATGATTTAACAAGCATTAGTCCAGTTAGGACCTGCAGTGGAAACGGTACTAGAGTTTGGGTTATCTCCGGGTTTCAGTGTGAGGTAATAATTACGCTGGTTAGTCAAAATTGTGCCTTAGCTAAGTTTAAGACTCCATCAGCTATCAAGAAAAGAAGCCAACTGCAATCCTGACTCCATTAAGTAACATCTTCTTACTCTTTATGAACATTTTGTTTGAGTAATTTAGTTTAAAAGGGATTAACAGAGAGGTAAAGAGTTCTGATACTTTTCCACGGCTTGGTACTCAGCTGTTTCAACATGCTACAGCCTGTTTGGTAACAGGACAAAACTGTGATCATCTCCACTCTCAATGGGGCTGGCTACATCACAATCTCTGATTGGCTGAAAAATATGTGCCATTTAAAAAGAGCCATACCATTCGGTGACATTTTAAAAGGAAATAAAATAATTTGAGTTCCTGGTCACTGAATCGTAGTTGTTTTGAACTTTGGTGAAGTCATTACAAAGTAAAACTTATTAAACAGAACGGCCAACCAACACAAGTTTTATTGAAACCCTCAAATTATTGTTTCCTCACAGGCTTTTGATTAATTTTCTCATGGTTTGCAACAACTTGGGTATCTGAGCCGCATGGAAACGTGCCATTACTTTCTGTATAGCTAGCATGCTAGTTAGACTGGTTTGGGTGTACAGTCGTCAGCTTAATTATAGTTATGCTCAGTGGTCATTCCATAATTATTTTAAACAAACGGTCACTCATCTAACTGGTGAGATGCATACATGTGCCAGAGTTTATAGTAATTTCTAACAAAGCGTCAATGGTGTCCACATTTTAGACATTTGAACGTCCGCCATGAGGACTTTCATGTGAGTTGAAGGTCATGTGAAGGATGCTGCGGATCACAAATTTGGGTTTCAAGGACTTTGACTTTGGTATGGATGGTTGTTACCAGATACCAATATTTTTAAAGCTGAAGACCTCATGGCATTTTTCTGGGAATGTTCCAAGGACAACCAGACATGCAGCCAGCTTCAGTCCTTCCAATATCCAGTCTTTTCACAACAGAGAATGTCCAAATTTTAACGGGATAATGACCGTTTCATAACATTAGGGTAAGTTGGTCCGGGCTCCTGTGCAGATGTCAAATCTGAACCTGGCACAGACAGATCAGATAGGACAGGATACAGCGTGAATATCCACTGCTAACTAGGTATTGTTAAACAGTGACCACTGAGTGTATCTACGCTATAGCTAGCTGAATCTGTCATGATACAGCAGCTACGTTTGTGCTTGTGCTCATCAACGTTGAATTTGAAGATAAAGAAATCTCATCAAATGTGCCACATCCTGCTGAAGGTAGAACTTGGATCCAGAAACGACTGTAGGAGGAAGATCGACGTAAGTGACAGGTGACACAGCCTCCTCTTTACGGCTGTTTATGGCACCGAGGCGTGGCATTAAGTATGTAGTACTGCGTCTGTACTACTCATTCCTACTTACTGTTGGCTAGCAACACTTTTAACTTGACCTGTTAGGTAGCTTTTTGCAAATAATATATTTTAGCCTGAAGGCTGACAACACGAGGATTAATTCCAGGCCAGGACTCAGTAGCTTATGAGCAGGACTAGATGAAATGGCTTTCACAGACGTGGCTTAAAGTAGGCTAGCACATGTTCTGCTCAGGTTGTGTAGATGTAATCAGTCTCAGTGTTACTAACAAACTCAGGCTAATCCTTACAAATCAGAGAGCAGAGAAGTTAAATAACAGTTTTTACTCCTGAAACTGGTTTGTGTCTTTGCCTCAGGACCTGGATTTATTACATACATTAACTTTTTAAATCACATCATTTAAGTTCATGAGGTTTTTTTTATAGTTGTTAAATCATCTGCGGCAAAACGGAAATATTCTTTTACTGTTCCAGAAAAGTAAAATTATCTTAATAATGGAATACTGTCTGGTTAATTGAAATCTAAGCCATGTTCATGAAAGCCATGAATTTATCTCTTCTAATCAGTGTTTTGCTTTCCGCTCCTACGAGAAATTAACGGGTTAATTAAGTTGCTCCTAGTAAGTCAGATTTTGCGTTACACATAAAAGGTTTTGAATAGACTTTTGACAGAACTTGGTAAGTTTTTGAGTGTTCGTTGAGCTGTTCAGGACGAGTATAATCTGTTCTGTGTTGTAAACTGAGTGAAGTATAGTGATTTTCTCCAGCTACCAAAAAAAGGGAAGACTTAACGGAAGACCCTGGAAGACAGAAGACAACTTTAAATTCGGACCACACAAAGTGAAGCCTGCAAAATCACTTCCTGTGATAGACGCTAGTATTTTACACGTTAACATGATTTTCTTTTGGATGTCAACTGGTCAGTTTCCCAGCCAGGTAATGTTTTTTTTTTTTTTTTTTTTTTTTTTAACAACACACTGGAAGAGCTTGTAAGTATTAGTAGAGAATATATGCCACAGCCGGCTGTTTCGTACTCTGTAGGCTGAGGTGTGATGCCACTGATGGTCTGAGATATTTTTTGTCGTTATATGTCGCGATAGATACAAGTTGTTCTGAAACGGTTGCATCTCAGAGTTGGCTGTCATAGAATCACAATCAGGTTTATTGCCTAGTAGTTTTACACACACGAGGAATTTACTCTGATACTCAACAAGAAAAAATATACAAGACTAGGGCTGGGCGATAAATCGATTTAATCGATTAATTTGAATTTACGTTTTAGCACGTGTAAAATGGCTGAATTGGAAAATCGAGTTTTTTGAAAAAATTAACTACTAACTATTTTTAACGGGGAAAATGCGGCAGCGGGTCGCTCTCCGCCAATCAAACCCGTTCCCGTTTTGTGCCGTTAAACCTACAAGCCTTGTTTATACTTTGGCGTGTCCGNATCAAACCCGTTCCCGTTTTGTGCCGTTAAACCTACAAGCCTTGTTTATACTTTGGCGTGTCCGTGACGGTCCGCGGCTCCGCCTGCAGCGGGACGCAAAACTTTACCAATCAGCGGTTCGTCACGTTTGCTGATGCCACGCCCACGAAGCTTTCACAGGTCAGACATGCTAGCAAGATGCTAACAGACACTTTGGCTGAAGATGAGCTCGTTTCTAAAAAGGTAACGTCTGTTCATCGTTTGGAAGTTGTTCGGTTTTTCGCTTCACGGCGCAGAGCTCCTATAAACGTTACAGACCCGTTAGCTGCACGCGGTGAAGCGTGCAGCTAACGGGTCTGTAGTGGAATACTGTAACATACATGTTACATGTAATACTGTAACATGTCAGAGCATCAAGAGGCAGCAGACAGGAAGCTGGACATC
>VXCM01002827.1:0-45321 GCA_014773175.1 Lucifuga dentata | reverse complement strand
CCCCCCCCCCCCCCCTCCCCCAATTAAAAATCGATTAAAATCACAAATTGGCCATCATGTGAAAAAAAATCGAGATTTTATTTTTAGGCCATATCGCCCAGCCCTATACAAGATATATACAAATACACGAGGAAAAAAACAAAACAACAAAATTTAGTATATATATTTATATAAAACAGCTCGGGTGTTGCACCGGCTGCACAAATGAGACTTTGAGTCTGTATTCGTGATGTTAAAATCTTCGTCAAGCAGCAGGTCATTGAACGTCTCATATCAGAATCTAGATCGCAGGAAGTAAAACACTCCTGGTATTACTGTATACCTGTGAAGTGTAACTCCGTATGTGTGAGTTACTCAGTAAATGTACATGAAGAAAGAGGGATGGTACTAATCCTGATGTGACATCACATCTCAGAATGTACATAATCTAATTTTATCTGGTCCTCTATATTCTGTTTATTGCTAATAAAGTGTTTTAGGTGTGTATTATAAAGGAAGACACTCTCTAGCAGCTTGTAGCCACTCAGAAAACCTTCAGGCTAAGCTGCCAGTGTCTGAATCAGAGTCCGAGTTATAAGGTCACGTCCATAAATTATGTTGCTTAGTTTAATTTCATTTTAATTAATATTATATTGTACAGCCGGTCCACCAATGGCTGCGGCCCACCGGGATAAGTCCCACCTCTCCCGATGGCCAATCAGACCTTGGTTATGTCAGCAAGGTTATGTCCAAATTGAGTCTTACGTAAAATTATTATTAGTCTGAGGAAGTCGCTCGTGTCTGTGTAAATCCATAAGTATTGATACTTATGTAAAAGTATTTTAACTGAAGGCCGTGGAGTTTATACTGACAGCTGAAGGATTTAGTCGGTGTGTTATTCTCGCCATATAAATGCTGCCACCTCTTCCTGCTGCAGTTAGAACTGAAGAAACCTTTCAGCCTAACGGCGAAACATTTTCATGCTGTTTTCCAGCTCAGCGACTCAGACTTCAACCTTCACAGACGCAACGTCACAATCTAAAAATGTAAAGTTTAAAAGTCTGAAACGGCTGCAGCTAATACTGGTTATATATTGAGAAATAAATAACGGTGGAGTGAAATTAGTGAAGCTGTGAGTTTTTGTCAGCGGTGACTTGTGATGTGTAAACAGTGTTAGCTTAACTGCGACCAGTGCTAGCTTAGCCGCTAAGCTAAGCTAGCTGTACTTCCTGTGACAGAAAAAACGAATGGTGGAGTGAAGTTGGAAAATCAGTGACTTAATTGGACGTATGACCAGTGTTAGCTTAGCCGCTAACAGTGGCTGTGTTAGCTTAGCCGCTATGCTAACTTCAGGTGAGTTATTGGCTTGTGGTGGATTTGGACTTCAGAGTGTATTTAAGTTTAGCGTCATAGAGGCTATTTAGCATCATAACCTGCCAAAGATCAGATCTGATGACATCATCAGTCATTTTACTGATGTTTTATAACGACTGAAGACGAGCAGCTAAAGCTAATCTGAGTTACTGTTTACAAGCTAAAATATTACAGCATTTATTATTTCTACTTTTACTGGAGGTAAAAACTCCACTGTTTCTACTTTTACTCTGATTCATTTTTACTCATGTTAGTACAGTTTGCAGTATTTAATAACTTCTAAAATCATTGATATTATTCAGTGTTACATTTTTCATAATATCTTGAATCAGTATCTTGAATATGTATATGGTTATTGCAAAAATACGTTGAGATATCATATTATTTTAAGGCTGTGGTCCAGATTTAAATATATGAACAAGTGCTATTGGTAAAGTCAGAAGAGCCTGGGTAAACCATCCAGAGTATATTTCGGTTTAGTATTCATGCTTTGAGCTGCCATGTTTGTTTGCTGGGTTAGTCAAGGTTTTAACAGATTCCATCAGATCACAGCAGGTCGTCCATCATTCTGATTACTTTGACTCATTCGGTTTGTCACAGCGCATTTCAACGTTGCCTTTATGCTGGCTCAGGTAACTACTGTCCACAGTCCTGTTACACAAACCCAACACTGATTAGAAAAGCTGCACGTCGTGAAGTCCAGCATGGAGTCTGGGAACAGAAATGTAAATTACTCAAGATTTAAACGGAGATACGCGGCTTATCGGTTACAGATGATTCTTTACAGTTAAGGCCGAGCTGGTGACCATTTCCTGTTTTGATGTTTGACAAAATTTTATTTTTACAAAAGAAAATAGCATTGTGACTTCCCTACAGTAGTTTATTTTGATTTTAAATTTAATTCCATTTCCTTTCCAGAAACTGCATGTTGGACTTCAGACTATAAGAAACATTAGAATGAGGCAGAGTATTTTGTTCCTCTTTCCTAAAATCCAGCATTTATTTTGTACAATTAAGCAAAAGAGCTTAAGCATAAATTTTCTTAAATATTCATAGATGTGAAGTTCTGTTGATAATCGTATGTATTTAACATTATTATATATATTTTATGTTATGTGTTAGAGTTGTTACAGTAAGTAGCTAGGCAGATACTTCAGAATAACTAACAGATCAGAAATGTTTCAGACTTTACAGAGTCTGAGATGAAACGGTTGTTCTTTCAGCCATTTTAGGAAGGAAACCTCAGCGTGTTTTTGGTCGTAGCAGTAAAGGCCTGGTTTCACAGCGACAGACGACTGAATCAGACGGAACAAAGACGAGAGATAAACAGCTGCACAAAGTTGTCTAGTTCTTGACAATCTAAGTACGATGAATTTAGTTTATATTCTTGGTAAATTGAGTCTTTTCTCGGCCAGGTTAATACTTGATGTCGGCACCGTATTCATGTCTGACACGTGGGTTGTGGAGATACTTGCTTCCATTCAGCAGGAGGCGTTATGAGTGAGGATCAAACCATAATTTGTCCCAGAAGGCCTTCACTGACCCCAAAACTATTTCCTGTTTTACTCAGCAACCAGTCTGAACACTGCGGACAACGTTAGAGATCAGCATTTTATTAACTTATGAAGGAAAAGGAGCTGCGATGACAGGAATATGCAAATAAATTAAAGGACCATACCATCCATTTAGCATGTTTGAGCCTTATATATTCAGTTTTCATACATGTAACGTTACTGACAATCATTTCCCAAAGCATACTACTGGAACGGTGAATTAAAGATGTTTTTCCTACCTTCCAGACCTCCATTGGTTTCAGTTCATTCTCTATTAAAATCAACTTGTTGATACTGTAAACGTTCTTGGGATAGGTAATCCATCATCACCAACAAGACGTGTATTCAGGTTTTTTTAGAAGTTATGTAATTTTAGTGTTTAAGCTCAATAAAAAGCGTGGAGTGAATGTATGCCTCCACCGGGGAATATAGTCCCAAAAGAAGACCTGCGTTTATGGAAAAATTTAAAGGACCGTGACTTCATAAGGCTGTGTAACTATTAGCAGGAGAAACATGGATTTTTAAGGTGGGTGTATCACTTGAATATTTGATTTTGAAAGATTAAGAGATTTAGCAAAATATCAGGAAAACTGAAATACGGTTTTATCCTTTGGGAAATGATTGTCAGTAACATAACGTATGAAAACTGAATATATTAGGCTCAAACATGCAAAATGGGTGGTATGGTCCTTTAAACATGACCAGAGAAGGTGTGGCTAATGAGCTACAGCACATTCATGAAGTGATCTTTTATTCTTTTGTCAACACTTGGTACAAGCATATCATCCAAAATATAGCAAAACATTGAAATAAGAATAGTTGTACAGTGCCAATATTCTTTTTTTTGCGTGTTACATGTTGAAAAGTCTAACTTAAACATGGCTGACTGAGAAACATGTTAAAGCTGCTCAGCCATGTTTACTCGTGCAGGAAATTGACTCATGGAAGAATTAGTTACAAGAAAATTTACTGTGAACATTAATGATGAAACAGACGAGAAAACGTGAAATATTCTGAAGAAAAGTCCTATGTACGTGCTGCAAAAGTAAAACGTTACTGGGTGATTGCTAAGTGGTATCCAAGGTGTTGCTACCTGGTTACTAAGATGTTACTGGGTGTTTAGGGTATGGTAGATGGATGGTTGCTAGGTTACTGGGTTGTATGGGTCGGTTAGATGTTTGACAGGAGGCCGTGACATAACGATGCTCCTCTCAGATAGTCTGGGCTCTAAAGTTACAGACTTCCAGGCAGTATTAGTTTTTGTGCAGCTGTGTAGCTCCCGTTATCTGACATTATCATCAAAACGACTGGATTAACTTCAGACGGTCAAACTGATCCTTGTGAAACCAGCCTCTCAGGACATACATGCTGTTTGTTGTTTCCATGGTGACAAGGTAATATTAAAGAATTCTGTGAAGTTTTCTGACTTAACAAATTCCTTCTGTATAATTTTGCAGGAAGGCCAGTCAGTAATGAGAAGAAGAACATTTGGATTTGCGGTCACTCATTGGTGTACTGGGCGGAGTCTCGGGCCAAGTCTCCTGAGGTAGGTATGCAGCTGGGCATGGACCCCAGCAAGGTGGTGATCTGGTGGAAGGGGACGCAGGGCATGACGTGGCCCCAGCTGCTGCCTCAGCTTCATCAGCTGAAGGTCACCTGGCCCAACCCTGATGTCCTCATCATGCACCTGGGCGGTAATGACCTGAACACTGACAGCCCCACTGACCTACTGGCGTCCGTCAGGAAGGACTTGAGTTCCATGAGGAGCATTTTCCCACAGTGCCTCCTCGTCTGGTCCAACATCCTCCCCCGTAGGGTGTGGCGGCATTCAGCTGACAGTCAGGAGGTGGATCTGGTCCGGACCACGGTCAACCGCAGGATCCACAACATCATCACGGAGCTGGGCGGCGTGTCGCTGTCCCATGACAACATCCGGTGTGGCACAAACACGGGCCTGTACCGGGCCGACGGCGTCCATCTGTCCCCGAAAGGTATCGATGTTTTCAACCTGAACATGCAGGATTTTCTGGAGAAGTGGGAGATGGAGGTGAACAAGGCATCTGAGAAAAGTTGAAGTGTTTCTATGTTACAAAGTTTTTTTTTTGTTCTCATTTCTTATGATAGCTAGTAAAAAACATTTAAAATACCTTCAGTAGCCTTTATTCACGCTTACCTTGTCACATTGTTGGTTTTAGATTATGTAGAAGGGATAAGCTGTCATACGTGGAAAATGCATTTCTGACTTGAAATAATAAATTGAATCAAACATTAACTTTTGTATCTTGTTTGTCTTTTCAAATTGTTAATGAGCCAGATTAATAACTAGTTTTAAGTATGGTCAGAGAAGCTTCCATGACATTTGAGTTTAGTCATTTTATTTAGTTGATTACTTGTGGAGGGAATTTTGTTTTTACACATTGTCTGTGGTCATCTTTTTAATAAATTTGCACAAAAATATCTATCAGTCGTTTTTTTTTTTTTTAAATTCAAGTACTGCATGCTTACTTTAGTGCCCTCTTTTTTTTTGAACACATCATGCAGTTTACCCTTTCTCCACCAGAGGGAGCCAAAGCATCCATGAAAATAACTGCAGCGAGTTTCCTCCACAGATATTGGAAACCTTGGTAAATGAAAGCAAAATGGGCTGTGGAAAAAAAAAAAAAAAAAGTTTTTTTTTTTATCTTCTTGATCTTTCATTGAAAATATTAAAAATATAACCTTTAATTAAAGAAAATAAAGACTTTATGGAGCACGAAATCATCAATCTTGTGAAGGTAAGTTTGTTATATTTATACGTTTTAAGGAAAAATGTCACATTGCTGCGGATTTTTATGTGGCAAAAAAAATTAACATATATCCTAAAATTGTCCTTATTAAAATTACTGATAATTTGATAAATATTCCAGCGCTCTTTGGAAGTTGCAACTTTTACCGGTAAATGTATTAGATGTGGCAGTAAATACAAGACTTTTTTACAATCAGTTTCTTGTTTGAAGACTAATGATTAATTTCTACCTGGCTTTTTGGAGTTCATGATCAGATTATTTTCCGGTTATGTTTTCATGCTGTGTTGTGGTTCAATGTCAGCCAGGTGAGTTTCTTCTCGTCAGGTTCCAATCAGGACGGAGCTTTCAAGACTCAGCAGGTACGATCAGAAATCCCCAAACTGTCCAGGGTTCAACAGATTCCCAATGTTTTTCCTCAGGGAATCCTTATTTTATTAAAACATTTACTGACACTCCATCTCTGAAATACAAGCATTTTAGTGTTTCAGATTTTTTTTTGGTTTAGTTTATTTTCCTTCACTTAAAACCTAAAATCATGAGATGTTCACTGTTGGTTAGAAAATCTGTAAAAATCAAATGATGTGAAGGAAAGAAAAATGTGTGTGAATATTGTAGTCCAAAGCTGTAAGTGATATTTCCTGTGTGATTTATGTTTGTTTTACTGGTCAGTTTTGTGATTCAATAAACTTTCCTTCTAAAATTACTCAAACTTCTCCTGCCGTCTGATAAACTGCTGCTGCTGCATTTGAATTAATGTCAAATAATTGCTTATGCTTTGTTTGCTGAACCTGCATACTTTTCCCTTATGTACCATGAGAAGTTGACAAACCCTTTCAGCCATGATCCAAAGTAGATGATGGTTTCATTACGACATCTACTGATGAAGATAAGTTAATGGTTTTGGTCTATTAAGATAGTATCGCATAAACATAACCTGCATACACATTACATTACTGACAGACGTCTTCCAAAACATAAAACTGGAGCAGTACAGATTATAATTGTTTTTCCTACTTTCCAGACTGCCATTGGTTTAAATTCATTCCACTGTGTTTTAAAAATCAACTTGTAGAGATTTGAAACATGCTTGAGATAAATAATCCATCACAACAAGCCAATATCCTTATTTTTTGTTGAAGTAACTTTATTTAATTGATCCAACATGAAGCTGCATGGAAGAAAATGTATTTCTCTGCCACAGAATATAGTCCCAGGAGAAGACAGCTTTTCCTGAGAAATTAAAAATGACTGTGCCTTCTACGTAAGCACATGTTGGCAGGTGAAACAGAATTTTAAGGTGGTACCACCTGACATATCAAGGATGCGGATCGTATTTAAAACATTCTGAATTATTGGTAATGTCCATTAAGCTTGGCACCACATTGTGTTTGGATGAGAATCTGTAGCTTGCAGTTATGGCTCATATTAGATTTTTAAATGTTTCTGACGGTAGATGCTGCTGTGCGCCTGTAGGGGGCAGCAGCCAGAGTTATTCACATTTCAGCTTTCTGTAATTAGAAGAAGAAATACAGTTATCGTCCGTGCATGGCTAAACAGCGTCTTTAGAAAAGAAGTGCAGATAAACTAGGTTAATATTAACTAAATGCACCGTTTTAATACTTAAGCAATCTTTAATTTACATTAAATAAACTGAATATTTCAGCTAGTTGACCGCGGAAAAACAGAATTTCTGCCGGAGGAAATGTACCGTGGTCGGCCTCCGCTGAGAGGAGGCTACACGCCGCCTTTTGAAGGCCGGGGGCTGCCGCCTCCTCGACCTTACCCCGCAGCGGGCTACGACAGGAACCGGCACAGGCCGCCACAATACCACGACCACGGACCTCCGGACTCCTACCGCCGCTCCTCGCCGCGCAGGAGGTACCCTTCCCCCGGCTCAGGCAATCACCGAGGAGGCGAGTACTGGTCCGGAGCTCCGTCCAGAGAGGTGAGTCAGGTGAACAAAAGCTGAATCTGGGACTTATTAGCACGAAAACCGGCCTTTTTTGGGGGGTTTCAAACTAAACCGGACCCGGTTAACGTATTGTATCTGAGAGAAAACGAAAGTGTAGGCAGGTATCGGACCGGCAACGACGCGTCCGGGACACCAGACTCCATTCAACAAAAAGCTCATTTATCACGGCCTTGCTGTTACACCAAAGCACAACGATTAGACGCTTAAACTAAATGTTACTACTTCGGCAAACAGCATTCAAAAGTAACTTAAATCCTTAAAATAAATTAACACATCGTTGCTGTTTATACTATTAATACGATGAAAAAAATGCAACCTTGTAGCAAGGCAAGCTAACTAATTCTTAAGCATCTAGTTGTTTTATCAGAATAAATGATTGCTTGGTAAATGTTTTGTTTGCCGAATTAAAGAACACACTTTTATTAAGTGATATGAAGTGACCTTCAATAAATTGACCTATATTTGTCTGGAAAACAATTAAATCATTTAATGGAGCCATATTTATGTATGGAGTCCGTGGTGATTTCCGTGAGCTAGCTAACGCTGCTTCCGGTGCCTCCAAACTCAGCGCGAAATCACAACAAAGGACAAAAAACAGTTTTTATGTTATAATGGATTTATTAAAAATCACTTTTGACACCGTTACTGATCATAATTATACTTTTATGTTTTAGCAGTTTTAGTGAGTTTCCGTGACTTCCAGACAGCTCATACTTTTCTTTATAATCAGCTACAATCTGATTTGAAATCTGTTGCATATATTATCATGTTTGGTTTTATTTTTGTGAATCATTTGAATATTATAATAATTTATCAAGTGAAACGTGTTTTAAAAAAAAAAAAAAAAAAAAAAAAAAAAAAGTCTGGTTCTGTTATCGATTCTATATTGAAGGATTTTCTGCTTTTCTCAATTTTTTTTTATCATTGTAAATGGAATATATTTTGGTGACTCAAACCAAAATATCAGACAATATCGGTTTATGTGAGATGTCGATATGTTAACACATATGCAGAAAGAAGTCGCAGAGTATAAATGTTTTACATGCTGCATTTTTATATTTTTCTTAAAGGACCATTCCACCCATAATATATTCAGTTTTCATACATGTAATGTTACTAACAATCATTTCCCAAAGCATACTACTGGAATGGTGAATTAAAAATGTTTTTCCTACCTTCCAGACCTCCACTGGTTTCAGTTCATTCTGCTATTAAAATCAACTTGTTGATACTGTAAACGTTCTTGGGATAGGTAATCCATCATCACCAACAAGACGTGTATTCAGGTTTTTTTAGAAGTTATGTAATTTTAGTGTTTAAGCTCAATAAAAAGCGTGGAGTGAATGTATGCCTCCACCGGGGAATATAGTCCCAAAAGAAGACCTGCGTTTATGGAAAAATTTAAAGGACCGTGACTTCATAAGGCTGTGTAACTATTAGCAGGAGAAACATGGATTTTTAAGGTGGGTGTATCACTTGAATATTTGATTTTGAAAGATTAAGAGATTTAGCAAAATATCAGGAAAGCTGAAATACAGTTTTATCCTTTGGGAAATGATTGTCAGTAACGTAACATGTATGAAAACTGAATATATTAGACTCAAACATGCAAAATGGGTCATTTAATGGTCCTTTTATGGTTCTTTAATTCAATTTAAAGTTGTTGCTTTCCTCAGCTCTCCATTTTGACTTTGAATTAGAATTTTTTGGCTCCAGAGCAAAAACTATTTAAGCCTAATTTCTCTGTAGTAATCTGGAAAGCAAAACTAATTTTCTATTAAAAAAAAGAAAAAGTTTGAGTAGATGTTGTGATGGTGTTTGTTGCAGAGGTCTTCATCACCGCGTGCGGCAGTTCCTCTTGACCGCAACCTGGTCATCACCGTCGGCAACGAGCTGACCGGACAGCCACGGCATCATGACAGGTATTCACCAACAGGAATGACTTATTTAGCAGATTAGTCCTGATGAATGTAAATGTGAGGAACTGGACTTTCCTGCTGAAATAATTAGCTGATAACCAGATAATTAATAGTGGGGTTGCCATGTTTGAGCCCTAAATTACTGGCAGCAATAAAAACGCTACTGACTATTGGCTGGATTATGACTAGCTTACAGAATTTAAAGTCAACTTCAGCTCAGCTAGCAGGGCCATGGAACATTTCAGTCCAAACTGTCCAAAGAGTCGTTTTTTATTTAAGGTGGACTGAGCTGATTTTTAGCCTCTTTACCCATTTTCATCCTGAGTTCAAAACTTTCCAATCAATGCCCTCTGCTGTGACTTTAGCACTTTAGCGTAGCTTTGCTTTGATGAAAGAAATGGTTAATGAGAGTTTCTTTTCAGGGACTACGAATACAGGGGGCGGAGCCAAAGTAGGGGGCGGAGCCAAAGCAGAGGACGGAGCCGAAGCCAAAGCCGGGGACGGAGCAGACCGCGCAGTCACAGTCACGAGCGGAATTCTGACCGGAGCTGGGCCAAAAGCTCCGGGAGGAGTAAGAGCCAGGTACGGAGCAAGAGCCGGCCGAGGAGCAAGAGCCACAGCCGCAGCAGGAGTCCGGACCGCAGCCGGGCCAAGAGCAGAGGGCGGAGCAAGAGCCGACCCTGCAGCAAGTCCAGATCCAGGTCCAGATCCAGAGGTCGGAGCCGTGGACGAAGCGGCGGACAGAGTTACGGCCGAGCGGCGAGTCACACACGCAGCAAGAGTCGGCACAGAAGCCGCAGCCGCAGTAGAGGTCGCAGCCGTAGCCGTAGCTGCAGCGCCAGTTGCAGCTCGAGCTCCAGCAGCCACAGCGAGGACGATGAAAAATGCAAAAAACAGTTCAAGGAGCTTCAAATGGCTCGACGGAGGAAGGAGCTGGAGGAGCTGCTGAGCCAGCCCACCAAGTCCATCCTGAAGAAACGCAACGACTCGGAGGACTCGCCCTCGCTCATGGTAAGCTCATCATGCCACATTTAAAGATCCACTTCCTGCTTTTGTTGTAGCGCCGGGTTTTCCCGCAGCTGAAACTTCACAGCAGCTGTACGTTTATGAAACGAAGTGTCGGATCGTGGTCCTGATTCTTCTGTTCTGGTTTTCAGAGCGTAGACTCTCCCAGAGGCCCTGAAGGCTCCAGCATGTCGCGGGTGGCAGACCGGTTGCTGCACGCCGTTAAAGGACTGGAGCCTCACATGATGGCGTCCATACTGTCTCAGCTCAGGTCTGACCCACAGATGGCTCAGCGGGCCGGTCTAGACACCGAAATCAACGAGATCCTGAAGCTGCTGAGCGGATCGGCAGCGGGCGCCAAGTCAGAGGAGAAGGCTGTGGACAACATCGACGACGAGGAGAAGTTTCTGTATGGAGACTCAGAGGAGCCCAGACCTCAGACGCCGTCCGAACCCGTCAGACAACACGGGCTGTCTGATCTGTACGGAGACGTGACGGAGGAAGCGCTGTACGGAGATTGCTCGCCTCAGAGAACTGTGGAGGGTCAACCCTACAGCCTCCCAGCGGGGGCCTCGCCCCACCCTCAGACTCCTTCCACCGTGAAGGAGGCGGACCAGAGCAGGTACCAGAGCAGGACCACCATCGATCCGGACCACAACATCACGGTGAAAGTGTTGAACCCTGCCTGCCCGCCTGGGATAGAGCCGCTGGAGGAGGGCGAGCGCCAGGCACTGGAAGAATACGAGAAGATCCAGGACCTGCTGAAGACCATTGGCTTGGACCTGGGTGTAACTGAGATCAGCAAGATGGCTGCCAGAACCAAAGAACGTCTCCATGGGAACAAGCCCCCTCCTAAGACACCCACACGCCGCCAGCGTTACTCATCCGGGAGCTCTAATGACAGCCGTCACAGCAGGAGACGTAGGAGGCGGAGCCACAGCTCCAGCAGCAGCAGCTCCGGGAGCCGCAGCCGAGCGGCGAGCTGGAGCAGCGACGACAGACCCAAAAAGAGCCTGCCACCCCCCAAATCCCGCTGCAGCAAGGACATGAAGCCTGAGAAACCAGAGAAGAACAGCGCTGCCCTGCCAGCGGCGCACAACAAGCCGCCGCCACCGCCACAAAACCTGGAGCCAAAAGTCATTCCAGCTCACGCCGGTGTGCCGATCCCCACCTACTCCTCCCCCCAGGTCCACAGNGCAGCTCCGGGAGCCGCAGCCGAGCGGCGAGCTGGAGCAGCGACGACAGACCCAAAAAGAGCCTGCCACCCCCCAAATCCCGCTGCAGCAAGGACATGAAGCCTGAGAAACCAGAGAAGAACAGCGCTGCCCTGCCAGCGGCGCACAACAAGCCGCCGCCACCGCCACAAAACCTGGAGCCAAAAGTCATTCCAGCTCACGCCGGTGTGCCGATCCCCACCTACTCCTCCCCCCAGGTCCACAGCATGGTGCCCCCCAACTACCCCCCACCAGGGTATGGCCAGTATGGAAACTACATGCCCTACATGCACCAGCAGTGGCCGCCCATGTATCCGCCTCCCGGCATGGCCATGCCGCCGCCGCCGCCGAGCCCCACCGAAGACTTCCTGCCCCCTCTGACCTACAAGCAGCCGTACGGCAACACCGTCCAGGACAACAAAGGTGTGATCACAGCAGACGACTTTGTTCTGTTTGTCAGCAGCACTTTAAACATTTTTTATGATTTCTGAGGCTTTGATTGTTATTTTTCTGTCAGCAGATTCGTTGAAGAGTTCGGCGAAGGAGAAGGAGAGTTTTAAACTGAACATCCATGACAGGAGAGCCTCAGAGGAGGAGAACAAGGAGAGCCAGAAACAAAAGGTCCTCCTCTTTCTCAGAACGTAGGAAATACCAGGGTTAGCATGTCTGTAACGCTGAAGTAAAAGTGTTTTTACCTGTATTTACCTCAGGTAAGTAACCATTGTCCACTTCAGGAGGACGTGGTTGTGTAGGAGGAGACGTAGTTATGGGACGACGTCCTTTCTGTGTTGCATTCAGGTTCTGGAGGAAAGAGAGAATCTGAAGCAAGAAAGAGACCTCCGGATGAAGAAGAAGGAATACCTGATGAAGGAGCTGGAGAGGCTGAGGAAGCAGCAAGGTGAGTCACACCTTTGTAACAGGTGAACTTCACACGCCGTCAACAGTTTGAAGACGGTGGATCCGTCTCGTTTAGGTGAACTGCTGAGGAAGAAGCGGCGGGAGAAGGACGGCCACAAAGACCCTCTGCTGCAGGAGATCAGCCACCTGCAGGAGGAGGTCATGACTCAGATCTCGAACCTCCGCAAGGAGCACGAAGCCGCCGAGAAGAAACGCAACGAGATCGACAAAGTGGCGTTGATTCTTGGCCTGAACCCGTCCGATCGACCACGAAAGACCAGCAAGCCAGCGGAGGAGCAGGAGCCGCCGCCAGAGAAGAAGAAACGAGAGCAGGACAGGAGCCCTGAGGGACACCAGGAGGCCAGCAAGTTAAAGGTAACGAGAGGTAACGCAAACCAGCCGTTTAGGTAAGAACGGGCAGACCTTAAAGGAGCATACCACTGATTTTGTGTGTTTGAGCTACAACTTGCATACATGTTACATTACTACCAACCATTTTCCAAAATGTACTGCTGGAGTGGTAAATATTACAGTTATTTTTCCTTCCTTCTAGACTACCATTCAGTTTATTTCAGTATAATATAAAAATAAACTTGCAGAGATTTGAAATGTGCTTAAGATAAATAATCCATCACAACAAACCAAACCTTATTATTTTTTATTAAATTTATCTGATCCAACATGGAATAAAGTGTATTTCTCCACCAGGAATATAGTCCCAGGAGAAGACGACTTTTACTGAGAAATTAAGAACTTCTACACGCGAACATGCGTGTTAGCAGGTGAAATACAGAATTTTATGTGTATCACTTGGACATTTGATTTAGAAAGATGAGGGGATTTCAGGAAAACCTAAATACAGTTTTATGTTTTGGAAAATGGTTTTTAGTAACACAACATGTATTGTATGTATTGTAGGTAGTATTTATTGGGCTTAAACATGCAAAATCACTGGCATGGTCCTTTAAAGCCATTCAGATAGTGTAACACTGCTCCACAGAGATGCAGGAGAGCCACTGTGCTGCATTTCTGGTAAATAATAATTTAGCTGTTATAAACACATCAGATTCCACGGCTGTCACTGAGTTTACATGGACTCTAATATTCTGTTAATAATCAGAATAATTGACCAATCAGAATAAAAGCGCCTCAACCAGAAAAGACAGATCTGATCCAGGTCGATCGGAAGGAATTTTTAACCAGGTTGAAAGGGTTTAAACCTTTCATAATCCGATCAATAGGAAAATATTAGCGCCTGATAACCGTGGAAAGGCTTAATCTGATGGTTTCTCTCTGGTTGGAATAAATCTGTTCTTTCTGCATGTTTGCTACGTGGGCTAACATTAGCAAACGCTGCTGCTTCATTAGAAAGAACAGCAGAAACGCAAATCCTGTTCCTGACGCCATGAGAGTCCGTCTGAAAACTGTTAACAGGCAGAACAATGAATCAATGAATTCAATTTTCTCAATAACATTAGAAAAAACAACCTCTTCTTCTACTGTATTTATGGCAGATTAGACGCTTCACAGCCAGCAGAACCACTTTGTGCATGTCAAAATAAAGTTATATCTAACTATAAAATCAGAAATCTCTTTCTGTGGACCAACATGTCTAGAACCCGTCATGTATGAAGCTGATGTTCAGCAGGTTTGTTGATCAGGACCCAAAGACGTGCAGCGTCACGTGTGAAGTTGTTTGGATGAGCGGTTCTAGAATTGAGCTGTGCCGGTAAAAAGTAGTCCGCGCGGCAGGATACGTTCCGGACACGGCGGGATATGCTCTGGTCCGGTCCGAGCAGATACGTTTTTAACGAGCATGCACTAGTTTTGATGAAATGCTTTGTAAACGCACATCTAACGCTAACTTTATTTAGCGTCCATGTAAACAGCTTAAGTTGGAATCTCTAATCAGAATGATTTCAGTTGGGTTGAAGAAATATTTGTCCATGTAACCGCGGTTACCGCGGGTGTAAATTACTCCTTAATGAATCCATAATGAGCAGAGACGTATTATGACTAAACATAAATGTTACGGTGGACATATAAGCTGAACTAATTAATGTCTTTGTTCATCCCTGGAGAATAAAATAAAGCCTCTCCAGGCCTACAGGACAATAATAAACATATTTACATCATAAAAATGAGACAAAAATCATCACAGTTGCATGATGGGAGCAAAACATTATTATTATTGATTATGTGTGATCTTAATTTTTTATAGCATATTGTAGTTGTGCGACAGAGGTAACAAAAATGTTGTATTGTTGAGGCTGTACAACGGGTTTAATGAAAAAGTCATCAGCTGACTACCATTATTATTTATTATATTATTAAGGGACATTCCAAAGTTTTGAACTCCAGAATTCAGAAAAGTCTCGTATTCATTTGTGTGTTTCTTCTTGTTAGCGTTTTAGCAGCTTAGCAGCTAACAAATATGTCAAAGTATAAGCAGGTGTTTGTTTTAAATAATATTTAGTAATGTCATATAGAAGTTGGTGATATTAACAAAAAATTTATTCTTAACAGTTTAGCTGTTATATAAAACCAAGTCCTGAAATAATCAATCTGATTGATTAGTTCATCACAAAATGAGCACATTGAAGACATCAGTTTATGTTCCTGCAATGAGACATTGTCGTGACTTTAACTTTTAGTATAAAAAATAATCCAATCAATGTAAAACTAATTAATAGATCAATCAGTAGTTATAATAGTTGAAGTCTTAATGTCGATATTGGCAGATGTGTTGAAGGTGTTTTAGTTTTGAGGACGGGACTTTTCGTTTTTTATGGTACGTTTATTTGTTTATTAATGAAGCAAAGTGAGATTTTTATTTGCTCGTGGTTTTTAGGTCCTGCGTCTTCTGTAAAAAGAAATTACAAGTCAGCAGTTCTGCATGTTGACGACATTTCTGTCAGCAGGAGCAAACAGTTTAAGGCAGAGATGGGCAACTTTGATGAGGGCGGGGCCAATAAAATGTCTTCCTCATGGTCAAAAGGCCACACATTAAATAAAACAAAAAATAAGGAGATTTTTTGGGACTCTCTCTCTCTCGCTCGCTCGCTCGCTCACTGTGGAGAGGAAAAGAGACGATATTGGGGATGTACAAGGAATAACAATAAAATAACTGCTTCTGTTTGATGTTAACTGTTAATGAAATGGTAGAAAATACCACATCATAATGACTCAGCGCCCTCTGCTGATGGGTGGTGGTAATAACAAAGGAACACTTTCTATAATTTTCATTTTTATTAATTGAGAAGTCATCCGAGGGCCTGATAGATCAAAGGTATGGGCCGTATTCGGCCTGCGGGCCACCCGTTGCCCATCCCTGGTTTAAGTAGATGACCAGTGTTTTTAGAATTCAGAGGAGTCTTCCTCTGAGCGTCAATAGCAAAGAGAGAAAGTTTGTCTTGTAGTTTCTGATTATCACTCATGTATAGCGAGATTTGTCTGTTACCCTCAGCCTCCAGATGAACTTTGACCTTGAAAAGTAACGTCACTGGCTTGCGTTAAAAACTTAGAAGAAACTAACACTCAAGGCTTGAATCAGCCGCAGGTTCAANTGGCTTGCGTTAAAAACTTAGAAGAAACTAACACTCAAGGCTTGAATCAGCCGCAGGTTCAAGCCTGTAAAATGAATTAGACATCAGTAGCATTTTTTAAAAATCGACAGCGGGATTCTCGCAAATATACGTTGAGTAACATCTCCGAGACTGGAACTCGCTGAAGGTAAGAGATTTTTTTCAGCTTCCACATTTTGGGGTGCTGGTTTTAAAAATTATTCTTTGCCTGAATGTATTTTGTTTTGAGTTGTTTTATTAGTTTGTCCTGTTAAATTGACACTTTCACATTTTTTTTTTTTTTTTTNTTTTTTAGCAGAGCTCATCAGTACCATCATCAAAACCGAGAGCATCGCCCGACAAACCCAAGCCATCCGTCACCGCCTCCGCGCCGCCTCTAACTCCGCCTCCTGAGCCGTTTGAATACTATGACGCAGGAAACCACTGGTGCAAAAACTGTAACGTCACCTGTGGTTCCATGTTTGATTTTTTCACGCATTTGCACAGCAAAACGCATCGAAAGGTTTGTGGCTTAGAAGTTTTTCAGCTTTACAACATTTCTATCAAGTTCCATTTTTAAACATTAAATACATGTGTTTGGTTTTAGAATTTAATTATTTGATATTGCATCAATGCAGACCTTTGCATCTTCATCACATTTCATTTTTTTGGTATTTGGCAGACGCTGGACCCGTACGACCGGCCCTGGGCTTCCACGCCGATCAAAACCACAAAGAATCTGTCTGCAGAAGAGAAGCTGACAAAACCTGCAAAGGGTAACATTTCTGGTTTTTCTGATGCCATCATGAGGATTTCCAGTTATCTCCCCATTACTGAACCACTGAATTTTGTTAGCGGTTTTCTGCTTCCAGGTCATCTGCTCAGTCCGGATCTCTGCTCCAGTTTCTCTGTCTCTTAGTGAAAACATTGCTAACAAAGTGAGGAAGAGACTCGGATCGTGCTGCAGAAGGAATCTTATCCAGATCTCTGTTGTCCATCAATTCATTCTGTTTTCATTTGTCACCCTCAAAATTGTAATGTTTGCCTCTAGAAAAGTGCTTTAATACTGCTGAGAAGTTATTCTGGATTTGCTGCTTTTCCAGTTCATAGTATTACTAGGTGGTTACAGCACTTTTCCTTTGGCACAATGAATTTCTAGCATGACTTTTTAATGTCTTGTTAATTGATTCGACTTCTCAAACCTTCCCCTGTCATGACAGGTTCTGGAAATGCAGACCTCCATCAGGTAAACAACATTGGCATTTTATTTTACCGCCATCTTTGGATTGAAAGTCCTGTGATGTGTCTTGCTGCAGGGTCGGAGTTCTTGCTGCCGGTCCGAGGATTCTTCTGCCTGCTGTGTAAAGACTTTTATGGAGACGCCATCTGTGCTGAGGAGCACGTCACCATGCATGCTCACAATGAGAAGTACAAGGTACTTAAAGGACCATACCGGCCGTTTGGCATGTTTGAGCCTAATATATTCAGTTTTCATACATGTAACGTTACATCAATCATTTCCCAAAGCATGCTACTGGAACTGTGAATTAAAAATGTTTTTCCTACCTTCCAGACCTCCATTGGTTTCAGTTCATTCTGCTATTAAAATCAACTTGTTGATACTGTAAACGTTCTTGGGATAGGTAATCCATCATCACCAACAAGACGTGTATTCAGGTTTTTTTAGAAGTTATGTAATTTTAGTGTTTAAGCTCAATAAAAAGCGTGGAGTGAATGTATGCCTCCACCGGGGAATATAGTCCCAAAAGAAGACCTGCGTTTATGGAAAAATTTAAAGGACCGTGACTTCATAAGGCTGTGTAACTATTAGCAGGAGAAACATGGATTTTTAAGGTGGGTGTATCACTTGAATATTTGATTTTGAAAGATTAAGAGATTTAACAAAATATCAGGAAAGCTGAAATATGGTTTTATCCTTTGGGAAATGATTGTCAGTAACATAACATGTATGAAAACTGAATATATTAGACTCAAACATGTAAAATGGGTGGTATGGTCCTTTAACTGTGGGATTGTATACCAGGTTCTGGTTGATAAGCTCAAAAGACCAACACTTTGTGTGCTGAGTAAAGGTGCTTTGAGCAGCTGCTGTTTTTGTTTTTTAACATGGTTTGGTCCAGTCAGTCAGATTAGGCTCCGTTTCTCCCGTTGGTAGAGTCCATGTGTACGTCTGAACACAGCACAAGTGTGAACCGAACTTTGTAGTTTCTGCAGATCGTGTTCAGACTGCAAACCATTCAGAGTTTGTTTGGAACCGGACCGAGGCCACTTCCTCAAAATGGTCTCAGTCCGGTTCCAAACAAACTCTAGAATGGTTTATTTGTCATCTGAACACGATCTGCACAAACTATAAAGAAATCCATTGATCTGTTGATTGATTAGAAGCATAATAAAGTTTTTCTTGTTTTTTTTTGTTTCTCACTCAGACATTTGACTAATGACTAACATTTTGGTTTGATTGTATATTTTTCCTGTATGAAACTGAATCAGACTAAGCAGTAAATGCAGCCTCTAAAGCCACAATTATACTTCATGTTAACTTCACAAACACTTGCGCTCGTTTAGCGCGTCTTGAGCAGAATTGTATACATACTCACATCCGTAGTTAATGTTGATCTGGAGGGTTAACAGGCGGTGATAGAAGGCGCCATGACCTGATTTACAGACACAATTTAGCAGCCATGGAGGGTTAAGCTACACAAGCATTAGCAGCAATGAACAAACATAAAGAGCAGTTAACCAATCATCTTCTTAGAAGTTTATGTCAGTGGCTCACGTAATTTTGGTGTCGCTTAATAATAATAAATAAAAAATCCCTCGGCTCCATTTCCACTTCTCTAGACGTCAAACAAGTGGCGATAATTCCTGACACGGCCAGTCAGCTTCTCCTCAAACCTTGCAACCATTTCTCTGTTTGTTGTCAGTTATCAGGTAATAATACAGTACTGTATTATTACATAACCTGTTTCTGCTTTGTTCCCCCGATATCAGCAAAGCAGCATGATAATTCATAATCCTTATAATGTTTTTTTTATTTATAATCTTTATTGTTCTCGCGTCATTTAACGTAATGAATGTACCGTCAGGGTTTCTTCACATAGATTTATTTGGTGAGGTATTTGAATTGTTTCTGTGCATTTTAAAGTCATTTTAACAACATGTCACGTTTGTTTCCTTCACCAGAAACAAATATATGAGAATCCTTTATATGAACAGAGGAGGAATTTGGACCGGCAAGCAGGACTGTCAACGGAAACAAGCGGGAAGAAACGCAAGCATGACGACGAGGACAGAGACAGCAAAGAAGAGGAAAAGTCCAAGCCCAAAAAAGACAAAAAGGACAAGGAGAAAAAGAAGGATGAAAAAGAGGATGATAGTGGTTGGAAAGAGGACAAACCTAAACTTAGAAAGGAGGAAGAGGAAGATCCCAAACCAAGCAAGAAAGAGGATTTCAACAACAAGAAAGATGATGGTGACAAGTACAAATACAGCAAAAAGGATGATAAATACAGATACAGCAGAGAGGAAGAGGAGAGGGCAAAATACAGCAAGAGAGATGAGGAAGACCGATACAAATACAGCAGAGAAGAAGAATATCGGTTCCGTAATCGCAGGGAAGAAGATGAGCGATATGACGACAGGTCTAAATATAGCTCCAGAGATGAAATTGACAAGTATAAATACAGCAAGTATTCTGATTCCAGATCTAAATATGAAAGGGAGAGAGATGACGAGAAGCCCAAGGCGCAGAATAAGCCTGAAACAGAGAAGTCAGGGGGGATGCCGGAGGCCAAGAAACAGCCTGAACCTCCACTGAAGCCCTACGATCGGCCCAAAGTCATCTGTGGACCCAGCCCTGCCATGAGGGCAAAGCTCCGCAAGCAGAGCCTGGAAATGGGAAAACCGGCTTCCGTACCTGCTGTGATGACAACGACGACGACGACGACGACGACAACAATGCCTACATTTGGAAAATTTACATGGAAAAAAAAAGAGAATGTTCTGGCAAAGGAAGCAGAGCGAGTGGCTGCCGAGTTTATCAAGGAGGATGAGGGGGTGCCGAAGGGCGAGCCAGTCTCTGTGGAAGACTCGTTTGCAAAATCTGTGGCTGTGGCTAAGGAGATTGCTGAGAAGTTGGCAGGGCAGCCCAACGTGCCTCCTCCCTGGGCATCGAATGGCGCCAACCAGGGAAGAATTCGGCCCAACCTGCCAGCACCCGCTGCGGTCATGAGGAAAGTGGCTATGACAGGCAAACCTGCACCTCTGAACACCTTTCTCTCCATGAGGCCACCGACAACAACGGCATTAGGACCGCAGCTAAAACACGTACCAGTATTTCCTGATCCGGTCACCAAGGATTTTAATGCTCAGAGTGCACCGTTTGGGGCTAATCCAGTGCACCAACTACCACCACTACCTCTGCCTCAGCCCCCACCATTTGAGGTTAAACCTCCACCGTTTCTGGTTAAACCTCCACCGTTTCCTCCACCATTTGAGGTTAAACCTCCGTCATTTGAGGTTAAACCTCCACCGTTTGAGGTTAAACCTCCACCATTTCATACTAAACCTCCACCATTTGAGGGTAAACCTCCGTCACTTGAGGGTAAACCTCCACCATTTGAGGTTAAACAGCCACCATTTCAGGTTAAACCTGTACTGCCTGAGGCTAAACCTGCACCAGCTGGACCATCTGAGAAAATGATAAAAATTGTGCCTGATGTGGCAGCTCCAGGTGTTCCTGAAAGCGAGCAGACTAGTACAGTGTTTGTTAAACCTCCACCTTTCATGAATACAGGTGACGGGGCTCAGAAGTCTGAGAAACTGAAGAGTAATCTGGCTGCCGCCAAAGCCCAGGACTTATTTGGTATCTTCTACAGTAACATTGGCCAGTCAGGACCTTCATCCTTCAGCAAGCCAGCAGATACCAGCAAGAAAAGCCCATTCCAAGGCTCGCAAACACCAAAACCACAACTGGCTTCAAAATTCCAACCCCAAAACCAACCCCAAACCCAGCCTCAGCCTAAAACCCGAGATCTGACTCAACATCAAACTCTGTCCCAGCCTAAAACCCAAACTCTTGCCCAACCTGAAACCCAGTCGCAGCTGAAAACTCAAGATCTTACTCAACATCAAACTTTGTCCCAGCCTAAAACTGAAGCTCTTTCCCAACCTGAAACCCAGTCTCATCCCAAAACCCAAGATCTTTCTCAACTTAAAACCCCGTCGCAGCCTGAAATCCAAGCTCTTGCCCAACCCGTTTCCCAGTCTCAGGTTAAAATTCAACCCCAAGCCCAACCTGTTGCCCAGTCTCAGCCTAAAACCCAGCCTGTAATGCAACCATTACAAAGTTTACAAACCCAGCTGCAACCAGACCCATTCCAGGGCCCTCAACCTACCCCGGGTCCTAAACCAGAGCCGGCTTCGTCGCAGTCAGCTCTGCAACCCACGCTACCCTTGCCCAAACCTGCTCTGCAAGCTCAGTTCAGCCCTCAGAGTGAGTCAGAGGCTCAGAAATCAAAGGATTCTCAGTCCCAACTGTTGCCAAAAATTGAGCTTGTCAAGAGTGACCCGATGCCGGAAGTTAAGCCCGAACCCCAACAGCTTCCCCAGACACAAACTGTTCTGCAGAATGAACCCCAGCCAGATTCAGCAGAAATCCAGCTACAGTCCCTTCCAGACACCTTTCCTGAGCCTGAATCCAAACCAAATCCCAAACCTAGAGGTAAAGCAACCCCTCCAAAAAAGAAAACCCCAACCCCTTCCTGCCCTGTTCGTCAAACCCGATCCCAAACCAGATACCAGACCCGGCAGCAGCAGCTCCAGTCAGAATCCGAAGCTGAGCCGGTTTCAGACGACCCAGAATCGTCAGCAGCGGCAAAGGGGCCTGAGGTTTTGGATCAGGGCTCTGGGTTGCAGCCTGAGCTGGCTGAAACCTGTGATCAAGACCCGCAAATTTTGAAAATCACACCTGAGACCCTGGGCCTCCCCTCTGACATGACCTCTCTGGACTTTGAGTTCGATTTTAACTTTGAGTAAAAGCTGATGAGACTGTTGAGAAGGAAGAAGAAACGAAGCATGGATCGATCCAGGATTTCCAGGAGATCATAGCCAACATTCTCATCTTAATTTACCGGACTTGACGGCAGCTGGAGGTGGAATTAGTGAAGAGAAACAGTCTAACTTGTGATTTATCAAACATGTAATCTACATATTTTAAAGGAATGGTTTACCCAGTGTCAGATGAGAAGATTGGATATTTGATAGTAGGATGGTTATTGGATCGTTTGATCTCTGTATCAGACATGACAATTATCCATCTTCTCGTCTGACTTGTGGGTAAGATGGACAATAAGAGATTTTCCCAAAATATCGCTGTTGATTAAACCAGATACAGGCCACAGTGCCGTGTTTGTCAAGGCTTTCCGAGATCCTTGTTTCTCCTCATAAAGGTAACGTACTGTACGCTGTTTGTTGACCTTTGTTTCTCATGTTTTTTTTTGATTCATATTCAAACTCATGAGTCAGTTTCTGTTTTTTCTTTTTTTTTCTTTTTTTTTTAAGGCAATGAGAAAATGTTTTTGATATAGGGACACGTTGGCACAGTTATGAAGAAATCTTCAGTTGTTAAAAAATCCCAGCATGGACCAAAAACGGATGTTTGTCTGAAAGCCGCACCGTGTTTAACGTGTTGATCTTTACAACCTCATCACTGAACAGAAGATCCAGGAACATATTTGTAAAGAAAAAACATCGTGTTGTGTTTTGTTGTTTGATGCGCAGTGTCACTCTTTATGGCTCCGCATAGAAACAGCTTGTCTTGTAAAAGTTGTTGCTTAAGTAGTTTTAATAAAATCTAGTGGGAAAAGGGTGTCTTTTATCTTATTCTTATAGAGTTTAAGAGAATATGTTTAAAAAGATGAATTTTTTTTAATTGTTTTAATTTTTATTGTTTGAACCCTTTTGGGCCTGCGAGAACGGTGTGTTGAAAGTGCATCCGGTATCATAAGCAGGAGGTCCAAGCTATGAACGACTATCAAAAGTGCTGGCTTGTAGCGTTACGTTAGTTTTTTTTGTTGTTAGACTGTAGGGCACTGATGACGCTCAGGGTGTCTTGAACACCGATTTTGGGACGCATGATGCAAAACCGAAATAAGAGCTCATAGCTGGTTTCCCGTTGCTCATGAAACCACTCTGTTTAACTGCATAAAACAGAAACTCCACAAGGGGGCAGCATTTCACAGTGGTAAATATATTGGTTTTCTATTGGATGGTTCATTCTCTATTTCCATCCACTCGTCCGTGTCGGTTCGTCGGCTGAGCCTTCACTCCTTGGTAGGAAGGGCAGCGTGTTCACGGCTTTGCGTCGATGCTGAGTCCAAACTTCTGGCTGAAACGACCACGGCTGCAAAAAATGGCTGTGACTTTATGAAGAAAGGCTTGATTTACACAAAAACTGATATGGAAGCTCAAAATATCAATCCCTAAATTTACAGTATAAGAGTATTGTGACCTTTGAATGCACTAGATTGAAATCCCAGATTCTGAAAAAATTTAGATTTTGTGTTTGAGGGCAACAGAATGAGCTGAGTATAATGAATTAATTATGAAGATGCAAAGAAATGTGAAATGATTTAATTTTCTGTGATCACAAAATCTTAGTCCAGTTTCAGCAGGCATAATGCTTAATTTTACTGTATATTTAGCTTTTTAACAGCTTTACTTGTAGTTTGCATGTCTGATGTAGTGACACTGATTTCAGATGTGAGTCTCCTGGATGGTTCATATTGGTTTATATAAGTTTTCTAATTATTTTTTTTGTTAGAGTTTTACAACATACTTGTATTTTGCCATGTGTTCACTCTATTTTTTAGTAATGGAACTTCAGAGTTTGTGGGTCTGGATTTTCATGAGCAGCATGGACGAGTCTTCAGCAGAGCAGGTAAGATGAGCTGGATCTCAGGACTTCTCCTGTACTGTTGTAGTATTGATATAGAAACATAACATTTCCTCTCACATCAGCCCTAAAACTGATCAAATCATTTAGTTTATGTTGAATGATAATTGTCCCTTGCTTCTAAATTGAATTCCCAGTTTCTGACTGGGAGATTTTTCCAGTTTACTTTTCCATGTCAGAAGTTGAGTTTTTCCACAGTTTTGAGCACAATGAATCACAGCATAAGCAGCAATAAGGCAACTAAAGTGAGTTTTTTACTGCTGCAATTTAAGAATAACACAGATGTTAAATTTTTCCCTATATACTGTATTGACTTCAGTAATATGCATGTCAAACGAGTAAAATGGTCCTTTAACCGAGTCACACATAAATACAGTAATCCTGAATGTTTCACTGTTGTATGCAATGTGCAGAAAATAAAGTTTGAAGAAACATGAAAACATCTGTGTGATGTTTCTGACAATAAATGAGATAAACAGCAGGATTTTAATACATGAATTTCAGTTTTAAGACAATCATTCATCTGAAAGGTTTATGGCTGTGGAACATGATTTTGAGAATGAAATTGTGGTACATTGAGAAAAATGACGTCAGACTAACGTGCAAATTTTAAGGGGATAAATGGTCTATAATTTTTTTTATTTTTTAATTGCCATTTTGAGAATAAATCAGTCCAGAACAGATGGACTGTTTTAGGAATGTAATTTTCTGAAGACTTGTGATATTCTCATAATAGTAAAAAATTTCCCTCAAATTATCGCCAGTTTACTCTTTAAAAAAGAGTTTTCCTAAAACTCAGACTTGTGTCTTTGGCACCATCAGGAAGAACTGTGATGTCATAAGGGTCAGTTTTCTGAGTTTGCACATCTCCCTGTAATTTAACAAATGCCAGTTGTGTTCACATGATGAACAGTGACTCCAAGACCAGTAAAATGAATTTAATGTGTACTATTGGTGCAGATTAATAGACTTTTTGCACACTTTTTTTTAAATACATGTTTCATACAATGCATCGAAGGGGGGGCAGACAAAACCATGTTCTGACTTCAGACTTGACTACAAGTCAGGACCTGAGACTTGTCCTGAATGACTTGACTTGCTCTTTGGATCAAACAGTCATGTTTTCCTGAAAAACAGCTGTTTCTCTCACACAGTAAATTTCTACCACGAGTATGAGCTCAGATATAGTTTCTCTACCAGTTTATCAATTAAATAAACCTTTGAATAAGTGAAATGAGCGGCAGGGCTTCAGTGTTAATGATGCGTTCAGTTACAGTAGGAAATCCGATTTTTCCCAGTCGGAAGTTCCGATTTCCAACCTCAAACCAGCCAAATGTAAACAAAAAAACATGACTGAACGCCAATAAATACGGTAAGATTAAATAAACTTATTAATAAATACTAACTAAAGTAAAGTTAGATTACAGGGCTGTTTGGTTGGATTGTTTTTAAATGATATTAATCACAGTAGCCAGTAAACATTTGTGCAGAGAAGTAAATGTTATGAAATTATTCACACGTACATATCAATGGCAAACGGTTATTATACACTATAGATAGTTAACTTGGCGATATATTTTGACCTTTTTANATCAATGGCAAACGGTTATTATACACTATAGATAGTTAACTTGGCGATATATTTTGACCTTTTTATTCCAATGTCACGCAAGAAAAAACACTTTATTCAGCTGTTAGCTGATCATTTCCATTCATAAAGCTCACTTCCACGGGCGCCGCCATGTTGAGTGACGTCATACTCATGAAGTCGGGGTACATAATTTTGGTCCGAGTTTCCTAGTCGGAGCTCCGACTTCAAATGCCGTTCCAACGCAGTTTTCCAAGTAGGAGGTCGGAAAAATCGGAGTTCTGAGGTCATGAAAGGCAGCATAAGTCTGTTTGTTCAGTATTAACAGGATGAAGGTGTTTTGTTGCTGGGAGGACCAGAGTCCTTCCTCACCTCACTGCAGCCTCACCCTCGCCATTAAACTCACAGACAGCCAATCACAAAAATACCTCCATGTGTTGTTAGGCAGATCTACACGTCTTTAGCCAATGGGAGTGGCCCGGGCCTTGAACGGGCGCAGGAAGTCGAGACAGACCGAGTGACAGCGTCTGAGTCCCGGCGAAGAACGTCACGGATCCTCCGTGAAAAACCTCCAGCACAGTCAAGATGCCGAACAAAACCAAGAAGGAAAAGGTGATGTGACGTGTATGCTGCAGTAGCAACTCTAGGTTTAGTGGTAAATATTGCAGCGTGGCCCTGAAGCAGGTGCTACGTTTGTTGCCAAAGATTTAAAACGATAACGATTTATTTTATTGGTTAGTGGCTAACCAGCTAACTAGCTAGCTAACCTGCTAAGGCCCCGCAAGCAGAGGACAACTAAGCTAACAGCTAGCTGCATGCTGTTAAAAGTGTGGTTTCCTCCGGTGTTTTCTCAGCTGTATAGTATCAGGATAGACACAGTATTTAGCCAAAATAATGCTTTAATTTTTTATCTTTCGATAGCTTTGCCGAAACAGCAAATTGGGGTGTTAGCAGGTAACATCTTTGCTAAACTAGCAACAGAAACGATTAAACCTGCAGCACCTGGAGGAACCGCTGCTTGTGTCTTAAATTATTCATTCTGTAGGAAACAGACTTGGTTTGATTAAAAATACCTGCACAGATCCTGCTTACTGCGACATATTCATACCTGTCTGCCATAATTCAAGCTTAAATATGTAAAGCTAACCAGCTCAGAGCCGCGGAAACAGCAGCTTAGCTCTTAGCTCCGCTTAGAACTGTTACTTTTTCTCCGTGATTTTATCATTTAAAAGCCGCTGGATGATGTGACAGACAGCGTGGAATCAGATTTTACTCAGCTAATGACTCGTGGAGCTTGCTGTTACATCTAAATCCTTGTCTGTCTGTTTGCATGTCTAATATGACAGAAACACTCATGATCATCAGACAGTCTGTAGTGCCTAACCTGGTTTTCTAAGTTTTAAAAAGTCTAATAGGGAAACTTTGGGCATATTTTTAAAAAAGCCTCAGGGTGGCATACCTTACCTCAATTAAACTACTCACTTCTCCTGCTTGTTAATTATAAATCCTGCATTCTTTGCATTTTTCCAAATCCATCTATCAGTTTTCATTTTCTTCCTGGCAGCTGCTGTTTCTGTTCGTTTCTGCGTAAAACAACCTGCTACAGCTAAATAATCCATGACAATCAACATCTTTTTCCCCAAAAGCCCAGTTAAAAAAACTATTATGAAGTTGTGCCCTAAACCCATACTGTTAACACTCCATACTACTTCTGTTTGTTCTGTTTCTATTTCATTCTGTGATTCGGTCACAGTGGAAAAGTTACAAAAAAATTTAGTCAACTGAAAAATGATTCTCACTGTGTACTGCCGTTAACGTGTTTTGTGTTTTTTGCAAGTCAAAAAGAGCACCTGAAACGTCATATTTCTGCTACCAAAAGAAATATTAAACTGCCAGTCAGTGCATCATTAAAGTGCTTAAAATGAGAGATTCTCTGCATTGACAGGAAACGACTAAATCTGCAAAAAGCGGCACGAAGAACAGTAACGCCAACAGCGGGAAAGATGCCGCGATGGAGAATTCAGACGAGGTGAGTGTTACGGAAAAGAAATGTCTTCTGTTTTACACTGGAAGCTGTTTTGTCTCCACACAGCAAACATGAAGGAGTGATGGTTGCTGCTTTTGCTGAGCCGTTTGTTATTTCTGCTCACACAGAAACGTCGCAGAGAAAATCATCCACACCGTTTCAGTCCGTTCTCAACGTCACGTTCACAAGCTTCTTCATTTCCAGCTGTGAACCAAACTCTTTGTTGGTCTTGTTTTTGGGAGCTGCTGCTTTTAGCCAATTGTATTTGATCTAATGATGACATTACTGTTTGGGATTTTTGGGCCTAAGAATAATATTGATTATTGGGAATGAAAAGATTCATAGCCTGTAGACTGCAAAAATCTACATGTCATAATTATGTGTTTTTGTGTGTAGAACTCCATTTTGACTGATCCCCAACACATTTTTCATACATATGTCAGTCAGTCTGAGGAAGACAGGCAGCAATATTAATCATATATTACACCATGACCAGCGTCTGATTGGCTGGTGGGGATAGAAGAAAATTAATCTGAAAAATAGATAATTGGAGTTAGATGTTTCTTTGCTGGGCTCACAATTTATCAGTCATAAGCTGCTGTTCTCCACACTGAGGAAACAACAAACTTTTTTACAGATGAAAGAGTTTTTATAGAGTTTTTGATACTCAAATGATTTTGGTTGGAGAATCATTTTTAGGCAACAACAAGAAAAGTGTTGTTAATTTTCTACAAAGTACAAATCCCAGCATGCATCACTGCAAGAACAGTGATGTGCTGAGATGAAGCTGTGATCATAACTCTGTGTGTGTGTGTGTGTGTGTGTATTTGTTCATGTGTGTTCGTGTGTGTTCGTGTTCAGTCCCAGCAGCAGCAGAGTGGCAGTAAGCGTCCCAGTAACAGCACGCCGCCACCGACCCAACTCAACAAGATCAAATATTCAGGCGGGCCTCAGCTGGTGAAGAAGGAGCGCCGGCACAGCTCGTCCCGCTTCAACCTGACCAAGAACAGAGAGCTGCAGAAGCTGCCCGCGCTCAAAGGTACTGCCCTGTGTGTGTGTGTGTGTGTGTGTGTGTGNGGGGGGGGGGGGGGGGGGGGTACTGGACAGAGGTGTGTAGAGTAGCCAGAAACTGTACTCAAATAAAAGTATTGTTACTTTATGATAATAGTTACTCAAGTATAAGTAAGAATAGTCACCAAAATAATGACTTGAGTAAGAAAGTATCTATAAAAAGACTACTTGAGTAGTGAGTAACTTTGATCAAGCTTATTCTTTAGAATAATCAACAAGCTATAAAGGCTCGTCTGAGGAAAAAAATGCAAAGTAGCCACATGTAGCTTCTAATACAATCCAAATCATATCATATAAAGAAACAGTAGACAGTAATAAATCAGACATTTACCACATAACAAATCATGACAATTCTGGCCTGGCCCCAAGACAGTTAGCTAGGTTAGCTTCATGAATTTACTCAGAATAGAACAAGAAAACTTGAGTTAGCATTAGCAGCAACAGCTAGTTAAGTATCTAGGTTAGCTTCATGAATTTACTCAGAATAGAACAGGAAAACTTGAGTTAGCATTAGCAGCAGCAGCTAGTTAAGTAGCTAGGTTAGCTTTATGAATTTACTCAAAATAGAACAGGAAAACTTGAGTTAGCATTAGCAGCAACAGCTAGTTAAGTAGCTAGGTTAGATTCAAGAATTTACTCAGAATAGAACAGGAAAACCTGAGTTAGCATTAGCAGTAGCAGCTAATTAAGTAGCTAGGTTAGCTTCATGAATTTACTCAATAAAACAGGAAAACTTGAGTTAGCATTAGCAGTAACAGCTAGCTAAGTAGCTAACATTGCAGCTTACCGCCACATGTTTCCTCAAGTTCAATGTTGATTCTTAGAAGCTGAAATGTCACATTTTTAGCGACAAAGGCATAACACATTATGAAGCTGTTGGTTTTGGTAGGCTGGGGGTGGGGTGGNGTGGGGTGGTGGGATGGAAATGCCAGTGATGCTGGGGACAGATAATCAGGGCTGGCCCCAGCCTTTTTGGGGCCCTAAGCAGAATCTGACTTGAGGCCCCTCAGCAGCTCACCAATACTTATTTACATTATTATGTGCGGTAATCCTTTACAAAGTCACATTAGAAATACTTTAGAGAGTCCATAATTTATTGAAATTTGACATCAGATAACTTACAGAAGATGCGATGATGAAAGAAGCAAATACTCCATATTGTTCAGTACAAATTTTAGATTTATGTAAAGAATTGAACAATTAAACAATAAATGAATAAAAAGGGATAAATAATTAAATACTCAAGTATCAGCAACAACTATGTACATAATAAACAGTGCAAAACTAAATGGGACATTCAAGAAACAACTTGTGCAAAAAAAAAAAACAAAACAATTTACATAATGTTGGAAAAGATCAAGGAAACATCATGTTTCTCTCTGACCTGGCCCAGGTCCTCCAGTGTCCTCAGGGTTTTAACTCCAAAATAGTTTCCTCCTGGCTTTCTTGGAGGCAAAGTCATCTATGATGTCATCATAGGAGATCCTCACTGTTAATACTTATAACAGCCTTATAACCTTATAACCTTAGCAGTCCTGTAAGTATGTATTTCTTTGACTCGATTTTTGTTTATAACTGCTAGTACTAACTCTGAGGACTTCTTCTGTTTGCTCCAAACATGGAGAGACGAGAGTTTAAATAAGGTCTCACTTAAATCCTCTTCTTCCTCTGTGGTTTTCTCTGTATCTTCATTCCCTCTTCCTCCTCAGATGCTCCGCCCATCGATAGGGAGGAGCTTTTCGTGCAGAAGCTACGTCAGTGCTGCGTTCTGTTCGACTTCATCAGCGACCCGCTCAGTGACCTCAAATACAAGGAGGTGAAGAGGGCGGGGCTTAATGAGATGGTGGAGTACATGACACACAACAGCGATGTGGTGACAGAGTCCATCTACCCAGAGGCTGTTATCATGGTGAGGACACACACACACACACACACACACACACACAAGAAAAGTTTCAGGTCGTGACGGCTATGTGTGTCTCTTCAGTTTTCGGTGAACCTGTTTCGGACTCTTCCTCCATCCTCAAACCCAACCGGAGCAGAGTTTGACCCTGAGGAAGACGAACCGACGCTGGAGGCTGCCTGGCCTCATCTGCAGGTACTCTGTCTGTGTGTGTGTGTGTGTGTGTGCATGAGTGTGTGTTATATCTGTTTTATTCTGGAAAACAACTTGTTCATCAGACAGATTAAACAGCCGGTTAAACTCTGCTGCAGAGTTTCTAATAAGGTGTGAAACCATTGGAGCAGAATGTTTTGCTCATTATTATAACAGTAAGTAATAATAGTATGTTTTGTTTTATTTCCAGCAGCCATCCAACATGTCTTCTCTCTCTCTGTCCACAGTTGGTGTATGAGTTCTTCCTTCGTTTCCTGGAGTCTCCAGACTTCCAGCCCAACATTGCCAAAAAATACATCGACCAAAAGTTTGTACTATCGGTAAGAGTCAGTGCTGAGACCAAAAAATGATGAAACGGTAGAAATGATGTTCTGTGTGTCTTCAGATGGTTTGGCAATCAAGTTCTTGTATGTGTTAGTACATTTTTATTTAGTTATTTTTAGTGTGGACCATTTTCTCTTTGTGAAATCATCGGCCCTGTTGATCACGAACAATATCTCACCAGAGGTCTTAAGGGATGATGGTTTCTTTTGGACCCTGGAGGTCCTGAAATTGAACCAAACAGAACATGAGGTCTGAAAACATGAATCTGTCTGTGAATGTGTGAAGCTGCTGGAGCTGTTTGACAGCGAGGATCCCAGAGAGAGAGACTTCCTGAAGACCATCCTCCACCGGATCTATGGGAAGTTCCTCGGCCTTCGTGCCTACATCCGCCGCCAGATCAACAACATCTTCTACAGGTCAGAACCAGCAGAAACCTCTAGAACCAGCACAGCGAGCAGAAACAAACAAACTTTAGAACCACCATAACAAACTTTAGGACCAATGGAACCACCAAAACCATAACAAACTTTAGAAGCAATGGAACCACCAAAACCAAAACAAACTTTAGAACCAACGGAACCACCAAAACAAACTTTAGAACCAACGGAACCACCAAAACCAAAACTAACTTTAGAACCAACACAACCACCAAAAACCAAACTAACTTTAGAACCAATGTAACCACCAAAACAAACTAACTTTACAACCAATGTAACCGCCTAAACAAACTTTAGAATCTAACTAACCGCCTAAACAAACAAACTTTAGAACCAACACAACCACCAAAAACAAAACTAACTTTAGAACCAATGTAACCACCAAAACAAACTAACTTTACAACCAGTGTAACCGCCTAAACAAATTTTAGAATCTAACTAACCGCCTAAACAAACTAACTTTAGAACCAAATTAACTACCTAAACAAACAAACTTTAGATCCAAGGTAACCACCTAAACTAACCAAATAACCACCAAAACCAAAACAAACTTTAGAATCCATGGAACCATCTAAACTAACTTTAGAACCAAAGTAACTACCTAAACAAACTAACTTTAGGACCAAGATAACCACCAAAACTAACTTTAGAACCAACACAGCCAGCAACATCCAGTGTCTTTAAAGGACCATACTGACGATTTTGCATGTTTAAGCCCAATAAATACAACCCATATACACGTTTTCTGAAACATACTACTGGAGCAGTAAATATTAGAATTGTTTTTCCTACCTTCCAAACTGCCATTGGTTTCAGTTCATTGCAGTACAACATAAAAGTCAACATGTAGAGACTTTAAACATGTTTGAGATAAATAATCCATTACAGAGAAGAAAATGAGAACAACATTTTTTTTTCTTCTCTGTAATGGATTATTTATCTCAAACATGTTTAAACTTACTTAATTTTACTGATCCAACACGGAGCTGCATGGAAGACGATGTATGTCTCCGCCAGGAAATATAGTCCCAGGAGAAGACGTCTTTTACCCAGAAATTAAAATGATCGTGCTTCAGTAGCAGGTAAAACATTGAATTTTAAAGTTGGTGGATCACCTAAACATTTGATTTAGAAAGAATTGATAACAGACTGGAAAACTAAAATATGGTTTTATGTTTTGGAAAATAGTTTACAGTAATGCAACATGTATGCTGGTTTTTGGGCTTAAACATGTAAAATCACTGGTATGGTCCTTTAATAAAATAAAATAACTTTACAGCTATTAAAGATGCAGATCCGGTTTTATCCGTCTAATTGTTGTTTTTATTCTTCAGATTTATCTATGAGACAGAACATCACAATGGCATCGCCGAGCTACTGGAGATACTGGGAAGGTAACACACACACACACACACACACACACACACACACACACACACATATAAACCTATTAATTTCTTTCCAGTTAACCTGATTTGTTCCATCTCTCCATCAGTATCATCAACGGCTTTGCTCTACCGCTCAAAGAAGAACACAAGATGTTTCTGATCAGAGTCCTCCTGCCGCTTCACAAGGTCAAATCCCTCAGCGTCTACCACCCTCAGGTCAGAGGTCAACCTGTCTTATGTGTCATGTGTTGGTAGATGTTGAGGTGTTGTACAGGTGGAGAACACCCGTGGTGTTCCTCACGGCTCAGTTTAAACTCCAGTTACTTTAACAGACTTAACTTTCCCTGGAAGTCATGTGATGAACTCTCTCTCTTCTCCCCCCCCTCCCCNCTCTCTCTCTCTCTCTCTCTCTCTCTCTCTCTCTCTCTGTAGTTAGCGTACTGTGTGGTCCAGTTTCTGGAGAAGGACAGCAGTCTCACAGAACCGGTAAGTCTCCTGATTGTTTTTTTTTTTTTTTTTTTTTTTCCCAATTGAAGTTCCGTTTGTTTCCATGACAACACCATCATAGGTAGTGATGGGCAGCGTTTTGTTTCCATGGTTAAAATACAGAGTGGACAAAAAAAAAAGAAAGAGAACCCCTGTACGGTACGATGTGTTCCTGCTGCTTTTATGAAAATACCGTCAATCAGACGGATTAAAGTTTTCCTCCTCACTGCAGGTGATCATGGGTCTCCTGAAGTTCTGGCCAAAGACTCACAGTCCAAAGGAGGTGATGTTCCTGAACGAGCTGGAGGAGATCCTGGACGTCATCGAGCCGTCAGAGTTCGTTAAAGTCCAGGAGCCGCTCTTCAGACAGCTGGCCAAGTGTGTTTCCAGCCCCCATTTCCAGGTATCAGAACCAGAACCAGAACCCGAACCAGACACAGAACCAGAACCGAATCTGAACCAGACCCAGAACCCGAACCAGTGGCCATTTCCACAAAGCATTTTATCCTTAAAAACGCATTTAAAGGATCATACTGGTGATTTTGCATGTTTGAGCCCATTACGTATGACCTCATACATGTTACGTTACTGCCAACCATTTTCCAAAACATAAAAACCATATTTTAGTTTTCCTGTTATTTTTTCAAATCCTCTAATCTTTTAAAATCAAATGTGCAGGTGATGTAAAATTCAACGTTTCACCTGCTAACACGTCTGAATGTAGAACGGACAGTCATTCATTTCTTGGTGAAAGCCGTGTTCTCTGCTGGAGAAACATGTTTTCTTCCATGTAGCTTTACGTCGGATCAGTTAAACAAAGTTCCACAAAAAATAACGACGTTTGTTTTGCTGTGATGATTATTTATCACAGCATGTTTCAAGTCTCTACAAGTTGTTTTTTATGTGGTGCTGGAGTGAGCTGATGGCAGTCTGGAAGGCAGGAAGAACAATTCTAATATTTACCACTCCAATTGTATGTTGGCAGTAACATAACATGTATGAGGTTGTATTTATTGGTGTCAAACATGCAAAACTACTGGTATGGTCCTTTAAGATTTCTTTAGAAGAATTACTTTACTTTTGCATTTCCTGTGTGTGTGTGTGTGTGTGTGTGTGTGTGTGTGTGTGTGTGTGTGTGTAGGTAGCAGAGCGAGCGCTGTACTACTGGAACAATGAGTACATCATGAGTCTGATCAGCGACAACGCCGCCAAAATCCTCCCCATCATGTTTCCTGCTCTGTACAAGAACTCAAAGAGCCACTGGAACAAGTAATACACACACACACACACACACACACACACACACACACACACACACACACTTATGTATATCTCATCATTTAAATGAATATGCGTCTCTCCTCAGGACGATCCACGGCCTGATCTATAACGCTCTGAAGCTTTTCATGGAGATGAACCAGAAGCTGTTTGATGACTGCACACAGCAGTACAAGGCTGAGAAACAAAAGTAACACACACACACACACACACACACACACGCACACACACACACAGCAAAATCTAATTACGGCTGCTGCTGGTTTGCATTTTGAACAGAACCCTTCATACGGTGTGTTTTCTGCAGGGAGAAATACAAGCTGAAGGAGAGAGAGGAAATCTGGCACAAGATAGAGGAGCTCGCCAGACAGAACCCACAGGTACTCCTCATCTGACTCCTTATCTCCTCACATCACTCCTTATCTCCTCACCTGACTCCTTATCTCCTCACATCACTCCTTATCTCCTCACCTGACTCCTTATCTCCTCACATCACTCCTTATCCCCTCACCCCACTGCTTATCTCCTCACCTGACTCCTTCTCTCCTCAGCCCCCTCACCTGCTTCCTTCTTCTCCTTCTCTTTATTTGTATTATTTGTAGATCTCTTTACCTCTTGAGGTTTTTAATTAACTCTGTGCATTCATGTGTGCGTGTGCGTGTGTGTGTGTGTGTGTGTGTGTGTGTGTGTGTGTGTGTGTGNGTGTCCTTTCAGATCAATAAGCTCCACCCAATCCGCCCTGGACTCCACTCACAGGAGGAGGTGAGTTTTCTTATGCTGCGTTCGGCTCAGACTCAGAATTTCTGACCTCCGACTGGGAAAAGTCAAAGACAAACGGAATTCCTGCTTGGAAAGTCGGACAAGATTCCTCAACCCCGAGTTCAGCATTGACGTCATTTCAATATGGCAGTCGGCAGCGTAAACAGTCACTTCTCTGTGAATAAACGAAGCTTAGGAGCATTTTCTTAAAGTCAGACGCAGGAAGATGTTAAACATAAAACGCTGGAATGTATTTTATTTATTTAATTCATTTTATTTTAGAAGGTAAAAAGCTTGTAAATTTTAAAACGTTGCTTATTTGGTCTGACGGAGCAAAGAAAACGTAAGTTTTCACAGCATCCATATTGTCTCCCACTTTATTTAGCTGGAACGTGCGGTGGTTGTAAATGACGTAATTCCGAGGCACAGCGAACGCAGCATAACTCTCAATAATAGCTCATCATTCTGGGTTTTTATTTATCTGTTAAAGCTCAGTACTGCAGCAGCTATTTGACCTGAAAACTTTAAACATTTTGGAAAAACCATTAATGTGTGTGTGCGTGCGTGCGTGTTTGTGTGTGTAGTACATGTTGTACAGCGACAGCAATGTAGCCGTGTACTCGATGGAAACAGAGACTCCAACAGCCGAGGACATTCAGCTGCTGAAGAAGACTGTGGAGAGCGAGGCCTCACAGGTACACACACACACACACACACACACACACCTTTTCAGGTTCAAATGAGAGGAAAAAAATGAGGAAATAAGAACAAAATCAGGTATGTTCAATTTAATCTCTCTCTCTCTCTCCAGGGTTTAAGGGATCTGAAGAAGGACAAGGTTTTGACGAGGAGGAAGTCGGAGCTGCCGCAGGACGTCTACACCATCAAAGCTCTGGAGGCGCACAAGAGGGCCGAGGAGTACCTGACAGCCAATCAGGAGGCTCTCTGACGGGGGGAGGCGGTCCCTCATGAGCCCGACTCCGCCCCCTTTGTCTGGAGAGGAAGGGTTCAGAATCTGATCAGGACGGGTTCTGACCTCCAGACTGATGCTGCGTTCATGTTACGTCTGATTCCCCGTAGAAATGAGCCTCAGACGGGGGAAAACACGTCTGCCCCCTTGTGGTCATTAAAAGTAGGACATTTTGTATCCGCTCCCGTCTGTCCCACTCGGTGTCTTGAATTATATCGGCAGTCTGTCATGAATGAAATTATCGTTTCTGTTGCACTAAAGCTATCATCTCTGCTTACGGTAATGACCGCCATCTTGGACGCGGGTGTTTCACAAAATCAAAAACAGTGCGAATGTTGCCAGGAAACAGAAAATCTTTCGGGAATTATTCTACTTCCTCTGACGTCAGCACCGCGTCAGGCCGTGTTCACGTTGTGTTGCTGGTTTCAATCGAAGCCCGAAGATGTTTTTCCTCTGTTACCATGGTAACCAGCCACAGAAAACACACCTTAGATTTAAAAATAAAGAGCCGATGTGGAGTTTGCGGCGACTGGGAAAATCAGTCTGGACAGTTTAAGATGGAGGAGATGCGACGGCGCCATCTGCTGGTTACTTTACATCATTTACCATCCGATCCTGCAGATTATTAGTTTCATCCGTCTGTATTAATTATGGACATTAAATTTAAAGGACCTATAATTACATCTGTTTCATCGGTAAAGCTCGATCGACGTGAAGTCGAGTTGTTTACATTCATCCGTCTCTGTGTTTTAAAAAAAAAAAAAAAAAAAAAACGCAGGATGATGGACAGGAAGTTGCTGATCACAGCTCAGTTCTTCCCACAGAGCTCCGCCCTTTACAGATGTGAGCTGACCAATCACCTGTCTGCTTTCTCCCCTGGCCCCTCCCCCTCATCTCTACAGGCCTGAAAACAAACACACACAGATTTTCTGCTGTCCAATCCCGTTGGGTTTGCTTTGTTTGGTCTTTGTTGTCATGACGATGGGCTTGCTGCATCTTCAGCTTCCTGTGAACAACGGAAAAATCTTTCAAAATGTCCCAGAATACTTTTAGATGCTCGTCTGTGATTGGCTGCTGATAATCAACATTATTTTTCTGATTAAAAAAATACAAGGATGTTTTTCTGACAGGAAGAGGCGAACGGATGCTGGAGTTTAGATTTGCGGCGTGTTTCCAGAGCTTTAGAGACAGATGATGCTGAGGAGATGCAGAGAAAGTTGATGTTCAGATGTTGAAACATGGGGATGGAATGAATGTGGCTTCCAGAGGCAATTTTCCCAGAATTCTCAGAGCGCGCGGTGAATCTGTCAGCACTCGTCCACTGAAAGAAGTTAGAAAAGAAACTTCTCGTTAACGGAAAGTTCTCAGACGTTTGGTACATGAAGAACACGTACACGTACTCTTCATGTACCAAACGTTTGAGAAATCAGTGCTCACAGGAGTTTTTTTATTTTTAAATCCCTGAGCCTGCAAGACAGAGTTCTGGGAAAAATATGCAAATTATAAAAAGGTTTTAGCTTTTTTTTCCCCATAAAGCTGCTGCTTTAGATCTTTCCTTACCTTTAAATTAATTATGAATCCAGTCACGTATTTCCAAAAAAAACCTCAAAGCTGGAATTTTAAATGTCGCCAAAATAAAAGATTTAGCACCAAAATAAAAGATTTTTCTCGCCAAAATAAAAGATTTTTAATCAGACAATTTCAACTCAAAGATAAAGACAGAATACAAAACGATTTAGTTTAAGATGAAAACTCATGATTCAGTTAAAGTTTAAAGTATTGAAGCTATAAAAGGAGCTTCAGCGTTTGTGTCGGAGAAGAAGATAAAGAAAGATAAAGCGCCTCTCTGCTCTGATCTCCATCTTGTCTTTTCCCTGCAGACTCAGATTCCCATGATGCTCGGTGGTTTGTTTGCGTTAGAGGAGCGTCGGATGGTTGTTCTTGTTTCGGCCTGTAGGGGGCGGTGAGTCGCTGCATCACATTCATCACCAGAAGATGATTTGATAAGAACTGGATGCTGATTATGATGTAATTCACATTCCTTTTACATTTCCACAAAAAAAAATCACATTTTGGTTTCCTGATTTTTTTTTTTTTTTATTTCACGTCACAGAAATGCATTTTTGTGACACGTATGACCAGATTTTTGTGTATTTTTTTTGACATAAAACAAAAGCCAGTTGTACTTGAAGTGCATTTTGTGACATTGTGAAAGTATTTCAGCGCCACTAAATGCAGTTTTGACACCAAGGCTGGATTTACACAAGTCCTGATGCTTAATTCTGATCTTTTGCCTTTATCTGAGTTTTGTTCAGTGTATTTACATTTTCTTTTTTAAGATGCTCATATAGGTATTTACACGCTTTGACCTTTGACCTGTAGCAGCAGGGTGCAGCCACACATGTAAAGAAAACGCTTCATGGACTAAGATGAGAGAAGTATTTAAAATCTGATCAGCGGTTAAAACTTTCACATGCAGAGAGAAACATCTGATATGTTGTGTGAGCGTTTATCTCTCCATCAGGACACGTACGTTCATCGGAGGAGAAGCGGGTGGAGTTGGAGTTTTGCTGCTGTAACAGGAGCCTGTTATCACACGCAAACCTGTCTATTTGACAAACACACATCAGCATGCCTGATATATGTAGCATGTCCTCCATGTCTGTTTCCAGAGAGCATCATCATATGATGCTGATATCATCATATGCAGATAAAGTAGAACGTTACGTCATCATATTGATGACATCATTGCGTCAGAGTCGGAATGGGAAGGAAATTCTGATCTGTGTATGTAGACAGCAGCAGCATTGGTGGATATCTGATACGTATACGATTTATTTCCACATTTATTTCGTGTAAGAGGCCCAAAACAGATCTGAGAATATCAGATTCCATGTGACTTTTTACCCTTTACATCGTCAGGAAGCGTGTTTCATACGTGTTACATGTGAGCTGAAGATCAGAATCAGGTCACACGTGTGGTGTAAATCCAGCCTATGACACAAAACACTAAAAATATCATTTTTTTGCACAAGTGCATGTGTGTGCGTTGAATGTTGACCAGGTGTGTTTTATGGTGCAAAACCTCAAAAAGTGATAAATCATTTTGTTCAAGTTGTTTTGTGACGTTTGATGCCGTTTTGTACCACAAAATACAGTTTCATACATTATTTCAAAGTCATTTTGTTTATTCGGGAGAAGAAGAAAATAGCGTCACAAACGACCGTTCACTAAGTTCACTATTTCTCTTCTTTTTCTGTTGTTTTTAATCATGACGCTTCGTATGAAAAAAATGATTTCATGTGACCTTTAACCTCAGACACTAAACTTGTTCTTGTACTTTTATGTTAAGTGCAGCAGCAGTATTTTGTGAAGGTGACAGCTGGCCTTGTGCTGCGTTTATGCGGAGAAACAATCCTCATCGGAAAAAAAGACGAACAAAAACTGCATCAGCACCAGGATTTATTCAGACACGAGACGTGAGGACAAAAAGACGGTTTGCCTGCAGTTATTGTTGCAGATTTTCGTGTTTGTATATTGTCGTGTATATCGGCTCGTGGCCACGCCTCCAGGCCACGCCCTCTTGTAATGTTTACACTGGCTGTTGCACCACCTCTTTAGTTTCTCGCCAGCCGGGTTTTTTTTTTCCAGTTATTGCTTGTTGCACGTGGTCCTCTACTCGCTGTCGTGTGGGCGTGTCCTTTTCAGATTTGCTGTCAATCACTGACCATTCCAAAGGTGGGGACTAGCCCCGCCCACCTTGCTGGCTGCTGGACAAGATGGTGTCCAAGGCACAAGTTTAGGAATCTTACAGGTCAGTTTTGGAAGTTTTGAACAGATGTGGGTTTTGGCACGTTGGCGGCTTCGTCTTCAGTCTGTCACAGAATCAGAATCCAGATTTAAACTTCTAAACGGAGATAAAATCCGGATTAAAACCGGATTCTTATTTCTGTTCAGGAGATCAGAGGAAGCAAGGAAGGAGAATGTGACCTAAGTTACCTTCATAAAGAACATCGTGAAACAGGAAACAAAGACATGCACTAATTGGGGTTTAAAGGAGCATACCTGTGATTGTACACGTTTGAGCCTAATTAATACACGTTACATTACAGCCAAACATTTGTCAAATATTCAGACACGCCTTAAAATTACATTTTTTTCCTGCTCACACTTCCGTCGTTAAACGTCGTCTTCTCCTGGGACTACTTTTCCTTGTGGAGTCATACATTTTATTCTGTGTGTTGTATCATTTAAATGAACTTTGACAAAAATTCATTTATCTCGGCACGTTTCACGTCTGTACAAATTGATTTTTTTTTTATGTCGTACTGGAGTGAACTGAAACAAATGACAGTCTGGAAGGCAGGAAAAACAGTTCTAGTATTTACCGCTCCAGTATATTTTGGAAAATGGTTGGCAGCAACGTAATGTGTATGTCAATGGTATTTATTGGGTTTAAACATGTAAAATCACCAGTATGGTCCTTTAAGAGAACGTTTTCTGCAGATAAAACTTCATCTGTCGTCATAAATGTCTGCAGGATGTTTTTACAGATTTATAACATTTATTATATTTTACGTCTTTGAGCAGAAAGCTGAAATTATAACAGATTAAAGTGAAGACGAGCCGTGATGAAGGTCGTGAGTCAGATCAGATTTGAGGACGTTTGGTTTCGTAGCATGAGCCTCAGACCGCCGCGACGGAAACAGAAAACGACCTTTCCTCCAGTTTAAACTTGTCAGACGTCATTTTGTCCAGCAGCGAGACTTGATGAAGAGGGCAAAACGTTTAGAAAAAAAAACCGTCTTGGTGTCTCGGCACTAATATGAACGCTGCTTTCCATCATTCTGTACATATGTTGTACTTTAATTAGGTAGAACATGACAGTATTACAGTCAGATTTTGTACAGATGTTCATGTATGTACAGAACAAGTAAAAAGAATTAAAGTGGACACGTTTGACAACTAGAGTTATGCTGTTATACTTTAAATACAAGTTCATTAGATTCATATTTACACACAGGATCATATCAGCTGATTACTAAACAAAGAAGAAAATCACCAAAAACAACTTAGAAAGGCTTCAGGTGGAATGTCGGAGTTCAAACACGAAACATCGGAACTGTTTCTGCATCTCCAGATGTTCCGCGTCCATGAAAACTCTCAGAAAGGAGAAAATGTTGTCTGAAGGTTTAAGGACAAATCAGTGATGTGTAGAGGCTTGTGAATGCTAACCGCTAACCGATGCTAACAGCCTTTATCTGCTTTAGAGCATTTTATAAAACTCAGCGTTTGGACGGAAAGAAAGAGAGAAAAGATTAGTTTTCATGTGGACATGGTCTGTGTCCTCTGCAGATTTTAATCATGATGCTGTTTTCATTTTGGAATAAAATTCTTAATGAAACTGGAGAAAAACACACATGCTCCTGAGCAGAGAACAGGAACGTTAATTCAGCTCTGACGTCCAACTGGAACATCAGACTGCAGGAAGTAAAGTTAATGCTGTGATCCGTTCTACCCAAAGAACCAAAGAACCACACCTCCAACGGGGAGAAGTGCAAAGAAACGACGATTCAACTCAGAATTTTGTAATTGGAAACTCAGGCAAAGTGACATCACCAATATGGCGGCGAACGTTAAAACATTTCCTTTACATCTTTTTGTACTTGGGAAAACTTGATTATGAAGCTTTTTTTTAAGAGTATGGAACTTTGTATTGTGAAAACGTGTTCTAACAGCTTTGTAGTTTTCATCTGTAATGTAATTAGGTTGAACTTGATTTGGGCAGCCGTGTTTTCTGAGCAGAAGCATTAAAACACGGAGAAATGACTTGGAACGTTCCAGGTTCTGAGTAAAATGGATCGCAGCATTAGACTACAGCCTGTAAGGTAAAGTTCAGGGCAAAGATGTCTTTTTTTCTTGGCTGAGGAGACAACAGACAGCTGCCACATGGCTAGGTTAAAAAAAAAGGGGGGATGCTAGCATGGTCTAGACAAAGTGTAGGAAATAAAAGATTTGTGTTTCTTCATCACAAAACTTTAAATTATGAAAACAACAATCAGGATAAGATGCAAATCTAATAATAAATCTTTCTGTATTCAGTTTCAGGTTGTATTTTACAGATTCTCAGAAAATCCAGTTTAGAGATTTCAGAAGTTCAACAAAAGTGAATTTTAGAGCCCCTCCTATCGTGGCTGTGATGTGAATCTCCCGGGCCGTGTTCGTAAGGGGTCATGGTGCATTCAGGGTCCGTTGATGTNGCTGTGATGTGAATCTCCCGGGCCGTGTTCGTAAGGGGTCATGGTGCATTCAGGGTCCGTTGATGTTCTTGCGGTGCAGGTGCAGCGCACTGGAGCTCTGCCGTCTCTGCAGCGTGTTTTCCACCATGTCCTTCCACTGATCGTCAGAGATTTCCTTCGCCCACGCAGGAACGCAGAGCAACGGCAACGCCACCGCCGCCATCGTCCTCTTCACCAGCTCCACGTGGTCTGCAGGGGGCGACACTCAGGTTACATACAGACACGTGACAAAAACATATCAGACGGCATCATCAAGCATGTCTTCAGAATTTATCCTCAAAACTACTGGAACTACTTTCCCTGGCGGAAAGATACGTTTTCTTTCGTGTCATTCCATGTTGGATCAGTTAAGTAAAGTAATAACGTTTGGTTTGCTGTGATGATTATTTATCTCAGCACTTTTCACGTCGCTAAAGTTGATTTTTATTCGTACTGGAAGGAACTGAAACCAATGACAGTCTGGAGGGTAGGAAAAACAAATCTAAAATTCACCACTTTGGTCATATGTTTTGAAAAATGGCTGTTAGTAACGTGTTAAGTGGCTTGTATTTATTGGGCTCAAACATGCAAAATCACCAGGATGGTCCTTTAAGGATACAAACAAGACCTGACTTTCATTTTAATTTATTTACTATGTCTCTAATTAGAGAAAAAGTAGTTTCGTAAACATCTTGGCGTGATGTTTTTGACATTTCATACAGGAAAAATCTTAATATCTGACTTTATCTCCTGATGAAGACAACAGTGGTGAAGAGTAAATCCAGCGGTTTCACCTTCATCCATGGGGATGGAGGCGTGGCTTCTCTGAGCTGCTGCCCCATCTGCATCCTCCTCCTCATCGCTGTCTGGAGGCGGAGCTTCAGGAAGGTGGAGACCCATCACCTGCATTAGATAAATCAGTGAGACGAATTTTACCGAAATACAACAAATGAAAACTGCAGATAAATAATGTGACACACTTCTGCTGACCAGGATGGAGAGATTTTATTTAAAACAAAAAAAAAGACTCGGCTTATATGACATCATCGTATGAGGACAAACTGCTTCCAGCTAAAATATTTTTCATGTTTGAATCAGGTGAAACGAGTTCAGAACCAAGTGATGGAAGCAGAATCAGAGCGTCATGCGTGTTGGCGCTCAGATTAGAATTTCCCTGTTTGCTTTCTGTAGAACGTTCTGGTTCTACTTCACTTTAAAAACTCAGGTTTTTTTTAAGTCACTGTGGCAGATTCCTAAAACCAGCCACGCCTGATGTAATAATGAGGCTTCTTCTGTGGAGGTCATGGGATTTCTGTCATGATGAAGTGACACATGGATGCATCTGACCGTGATATTTACTCTGAGTGGTTTGCTTTGAGCGTCATCGTCTGTCCAACCTTCACATCTGAATTATGTGTGTTAAGACACACACAGGCCTGTGAGTCACCTGTACCTGTGCAGATCTCACCTCTATCCTCTGCTGGACCTGATGCAGCTGCTCAGCGTGGGTCAGCACCTCCTCATGCTCCTCCCTCCTCTCCTGCTCTTCATCCTCCTCCACAGGTTCAGCGGCGTTCAGGCAGTCCGGCTCCTGGTTCAGAGGCTGATAGTAATAGTCTCCGCTGTTGTTCCCCTCCTCCTCTTCTTCTTCTTCTCCATCCATCTCCATCTCTCCTCCTTCCTCCTCGCCACCTCCCTCACCGACGGTCCACACCGCTGCCGCCACCGGACGCTCGTCCTCGCCCAGCTCATCCTCAGAGCTCGGTAAGACTCTCTCTGGTCCCATCACGGAGCTCCCCACTTCCATCCACAGACAGACAGACTGAGGTCCTGAAGACAGACGCGGCTTTTAGTTTCTCAGCGCAGCAGAAGAAGAAGCTGCTGTTCAGTTTGATTATTAATATTTAAAGTTCTTCACTTTTAGCGTTTGTTTCTGATTGAAGCTCAGAAAATGTTAACAGCAGCTGGAGCGGCTAACAGCTAACACTCTGTCCGCTTCATGACAAACTCCTTTATATCGCAGCAGTTTTGTAAAGTTGTTGTCCTTTATGTTTTATTTCTGACAGGTGACGCGTTTTATTCTCTTACCTGCCGTCGGTTTGGAGCTTCCAGCTGATGGATGTTACCTGTTAGCTCTTGACCGTTAGCCGTTTTAGCTCCTGCTCTTCCGCGGTACGTCACGACGCCGGAAACGGAAGCAAGTAAAGGGCGAGCTGCTTCTTCGCCTTTTTATTTTAATGAGGGGGGGGGCAACCAACATTAGGGTTCATTACCTCCACTTACTGAGCTTCTTCTTCTTTTTGGCTTTCCCTTCAGGGGTCACCACAGCGAATCATCTGCCTCCATCTAACCCTATCCTCTGC
>VXCM01002826.1:25580-65519 GCA_014773175.1 Lucifuga dentata | reverse complement strand
TCAGACAAAACAACATTCATTTCTCTTTCCCAAGATTCCTTCATACACTTAGCAGATATGAAGTCGCAAGAAAAATAGATCACAAATTTGGAAATGTGTTGTATTTGTATCTGTGACGTATTTAACATAAGAACTTACAGTGGATAGAAAACTAATTCACCCCATTTAGCAATTTTGACATTTTGTTAACTTAAAGCCTAGAATTAAGATGCAACAATTCCATAATGTTTCCTACTAATCTGCACTTAACTGTGGCGGCTACTTTAAAACTTCACTGCTTTAATGGAGCTTCTCTTCTTGACTCACACCGGAATGATAACATCATGCTCTTGTCCTTTTCATAACTTATTTATTTTCAAAATCAAAATAACAAAACATGACGTGAGGTGAGGTCAAAAAATGCTGCCCCATTCCTCATAAACACTGATCAGCCTCCAGCTGAGCGTCTATAAATAGACTCCTCCTCCTCCATGAAGCGCCGGCAATCACTTAAGATAGAAATATTCAAAAATAATAACTTACTTGATTTCACTTTTCCCCAAATTGAAAATTTTAAACATTTGATAATTAACCAAGAAATGGCTCTACCATTAACAGTTTCAAAATGAAATCAGTTCTGCAAGGTTTCTTGCATCAGTTAAAAATAAATAACTGCAATATCTAGGTTTGATAAGTATGCACCCCTATTTAATATCTACCTCAGGAATAACCTCCTGCCTTCAAAGATCAGGTGTAGATCAGGGGTCCAACCTTTTTGAAACCACAGAGCACTTCCTATTGATATAGATTCTGCGGGCCTGTGTTGGGGNTATTTATCGGATGATAAATTCAGTGAAACACTTCAAAACAAGACATTCCCATTGAGGGCTGATGTTGGAGAGTAAAACCCAAAAAGCCCAAAGAGTGTTTCTTATGTCCAGTCTGCTCCAGGATTTAGTTTTAAGTTTGGTTTAGTTTTTTGTTGGTTTTGTTGTTGCTGATGAGTCTGACAGCTTTCTGTGTGCAGACGAGTGATGAGAAGCTGCTGCATTTTTTTAAACTACTTATCGAAGCTATAGTTTAAATGTACACCTTATACATACTGTAGGCTGGGACCTAGTTTTAGCTCTTTTTTTCTGTGTACCTTTCAGTGTGTGTTTTTTCCTTGTCAACTTGCAGCCTGGAAAAGCAACGTCCCTGATCTTTGAGGACGTCTGGTCTAGATCACATAATAACGTAACTGTCCAACATGTTTGGAATCACAGCAATTAACTAGAGAACTTAAATGAAAGCAGCTGATTGGCCCTTCAGACTGCAATTGAAGTCTGTCACAAAGTTGTGGAAGGACCCAGATCAGGGAGGATATAAAATATTTCTAAGGCTACCATTTCTAACCTGCCTGGAAGCACCGTTAAGTATTCATTTTCTATCCACTGTATAGTAAAGCATTAAGAATTTAGTGGTATAAAATGTTATATTTCTATATATTTCAGTATATTAACAAAAAACTGATGTTTGGAAACAAATATCAAAATTACTTAGAAAGCACTACTCAACTTTGATAGAAATGAGTTTTAAGACACACAAAAAATGAGAAAATATATTTTGGCTGTATGCTTCTGCATGAGAATTTGGGCTTTAATAACTCCAAAATGCTTCAGTAAAAACGTGTTGCACATGGTCTAAGACTTGCTGAATCCAAGCAGTACCAACTACTTATTAAACATTAGTTTTTAGGGCACATCAAAATGAGAAATAAGGCTATTTGTATGCCTGTTCAAAACTGAAATGCTGCGTGTCATTTTCAAAAGTATTAATGCTCTCATAGCCCATAAGTATTTGTAATTACAGTATCTTGTAATGTATTTTTTTCTGAAACACTTTGTTGTGGATCCGAACAAACGTGCTACACACTTGCACACAAATCTGTTGTAACAGCCTCTGGCTGTTTTAAAGGTTAGTATAAAGTCCAGAATAGTGATGCATTCAGTTTGTCGGTGCGGCTAGTTTGACTGCTAAAGTGCAAATGGCAGCTGACTTGACCACATTAATTAGGAAGCTGAGGGAGAGAAGGGGCAGCCTGACAGATGTAAGGAACACTTTATGCAGTGTTTTCACATGCTGAGTAGTTTTTCCCGACTCATACACACTGAATTTCATGTGTAAGATTGGTGAAGTTCCCCTTCAATGTAGGCTTCATGCTTGAAACTAGATTGAAGTTCTATATCTTATCTGTTGTGCAGGTGTGTAGATATCCAGCATTCAGTGTGATGTGTTCTGTCCAGGTGACTTACAGAGTTATCCAGGTGTCAGACGGACAGTTGGAGGGTCAGGCAGATGGAACTGCAGCAGTAAGCCTGGTCACTGGTTTCCCTGCAACTACTCAGTCTGTCACACAGGTGAGAAAAACACTTTCACTTCACTACTATTGCTGTCATATTACTATAGTTTATATATTTGTATTAGTGTTGAGAAAATTAATGCTTTAAGTTTTGCGATTACTGTGGACTGTTTAACGTGTTAAAAAAAATTAACGCTATTAACGCACCTGTGTTTTCACTTCCTGAGGCTAGGCTAATGTTTTCGTTTTCTTTTCCCCTGCTTCCTGTGGCTAATGTGATATGGTAACGCTATGGAGAAGGAAAATGATCAGATTACAGTATCAGTCAGAAGTAAGTACACTCCTGTCTATTAGTAAGAAGATCAGAGTTTTTACTTCCTGTAGGTCTGTCTAGGTTGGATAGCCATTTGGATNTCTATTAGTAAGAAGATCAGAGTTTTTACTTCCTGTAGGTCTGTCTAGGTTGGATAGCCATTTGGATCTGTTGGGCCTTTATTGTAGCATATTTAACAATCTCTGAAATTGGGAAAATACTTCAATCAGAATTTGTATTAACTAATCTTCTATATAACATAGTTTCACAGTAAGTACACCCCTTACCAAACATGTTAATATTTAGTAGATGCAGCATAGTTTGCAGCACAGCTTGTAATGTCTTGGCATTGAATGCAGTAAATCAGCAGCAGCTCTGAGAGACGTTCTGTTGCTATGATTTCTGTCGGGTTTGAAGGTTGGATGCTGCNATCAGCAGCAGCTCTGAGAGACGTTCTGTTGCTATGATTTCTGTCGGGTTTGAAGGTTGGATGCTGCCGCTGCTCCACTTTCCGTCTGAGCTCATTCCAGAGGTGTTCTGCTGGATTCAGGTCTGGAGACGTACTGGGCCAGTCATGTACCTTCACCTCCGTCCCCTTTAAAAGTCAGAAGTCTTCTTGGCATGGTGTTTAGGGTCGTTGTCCTGCTGAAATCTTGACCACCCGTCCCAGCCTTCTCAGTGAAGGAGCATCTTCTCTTCCAGTATTTGACAATAACTTCCACTGATGAGCTGCAGCTCTCCTCCCCTGACGAGCTCATGCAACCCCATACCATGAGGCTCTGCCTCCAGGTAACAGTGCCTAACAGAGGGCACCAAGCACTCTTCTTTGTACTCTTCTTCTGGACACCGTCAAACAGAGCCAGAGCCAAACAGCTCTGATGAGACCATTATTTTGGTCTCATCAGAAGGTTCAGACTTTGTCCTTGTGTAGCAGGAAGCTTCTGCCTGGCTTCCTCATGTTGCTGCGTGAGTAACGGCTTTGGACGAGGTATGTGTCCATGGAGCTCTGACCTGTCCGTGTTCTCCTGATTGTAGCTGTGAAACTCTGATGCAGCTTCAGCTAGCTGGGAGGCATCATGTGTCTGTCCTTCAGTGCTAGCTTAGCAACATGGCTAACAGTAGTGATGGCGAAATGAAGCTTTCTGAAGCATTCAGGCTTTCTGGCACACTGTGTCGGAAATAGGTTCATTACTCTAAGATTCATATGAACCAATGAACACTGCCATCTAGTGGTAAAACCAATGAATTGCAAATGACCTGACACATTAGATCTATAATTTCAAAGGTAGAAGTGTGGCACAAGTAGTGGAGTTAGGATGTCTTTTGCCTCCCACACAGAAGATTACTGGTTCAATTCCCAAACTGCCATCAGTTTTTTTTTTTTTTTTTTANTTTTTTTTTTTTTTTTTTTAATTGTAATCATCAAGCTTCATACTTTTCATAACCATGTATATAGATTTTCACAAAAGAACAATATCTCCAAATAATTAAATATTAAAAATATACTCTATAAAGCAAAGAATCAACTACAACAATACAGGATACATGAAGAAAAATAAAAGACAACAAGGGTCAAAAAATATTCATATTTTGAGCAGGAGGGCTCTTAATAGTTTTCAAAGACATGTTAAAAAAGGAGAGTTGATTTGTTCCTTCCACAATGGGGGGATTTAGCATAATGGCATTTATGTATATAGTACTTTGTCGTTATAATAATATTATTTACAAGAAACTAAAATTTCCTTGTCATTCAATATTATTCCCAGTTGGATTGTTTTGAATGAAAAGAAATCTATGTTTATGGATTTAGATCTCAGCCAACCATGTAAAGATTTCCATAAATCATTAACTNAATCTATGTTTATGGATTTAGATCTCAGCCAACCATGTAAAGATTTCCATAAATCATTAACTGTCTTCATTAATTTTATATTAATGTTTGCTGTGTCCTGGTTTTGGTGTGGAGTTTTCTAATCACACATGATATCGAACAATGTAGTACGCCACTTGTACAACCCACAGTTTGTGCGTGCTTCGGGAAACTTTACAGAGAAGAGGCGCCTCATTGGTTCAGACCACTTCAAATCACTGCTCATTCGCTGACACAACGAAGCAGCTGCTGCTTCAAACGTCATCAGTCGCATGATTTTCGCTGATCCAAAGCGAGCTCCGAAGCAGTGGTTAGACGTCACTGCGTCGCCATTTTGATTCAAGCTTCGGAGCTTCGGTATCAGACGTAACATCACAAGCTAACAGCTCTCTGTGACGTCTTTGAGCTGCACCTGCTCGCTGTTTAGTGACCTCTGACCCGTGCTTTTAAACCTTTGGATCACCTTCACCACAGGATTNGCTCGCTGTTTAGTGACCTCTGACCCGTGCTTTTAAACCTTTGGATCACCTTCACCACAGGATTTCTGCTTATTAGCAAACTTTCAGTGATGGTTTTGTATCAACTTTGCTTTCAGGCAGTTCAGTGATTCTTTTGTTCAAATCTTCTGACAGTTCTCTCCCACCTGGAGCCATTTTTACTATGCGGCTTCAGACTGTTAAAAAAAATGTGTCTTGCACAAACATTATATCACACTATTCAGGTGTGTATAGCATGAAAAGGTGACAGGTGATGTGGTGTTAAAACAGGAAGTGTGTGTAGTAAAGGTGTTTCATCTACTGACACATGCTGCTTTGTTTAAACTTGGGGTGTACTTACTGTGAAACTATGTTATGTAGAATATTAATAAAAAATTATGATTGAAATATTTTCCCAATATCAGTTATTGTTAAATGTGCTACAATAAAGGCTCGACAGATCCAAATGGCTCCAACCTAGATATTGCCTACAGAAAATTAAAAACTGATTGTCTTACTAATAGACAGGGTGTACTGATTTCTGACTGATGCTATAGATGTAAAGTTGTGCTTTAAAAAGTTAGCGATGGCTCTTGTTAACGTTAAAAAGTTAGCGATGGCTCTTGTTAACTTTAAAAAGTTAGCGATGGCTCTTGTTGAAACCAGACAAACTCAGTCGCTCAGCAGTGTGTCGTTTTAACTTTATTCATCAAAAACATAGAAACTACTAAAAGAACTTCACAGCCTTTTAGCCTTTAGCTTTACTGTGTTGCTATACATGATGCATTCAAGCTAATGCTAATGCTAACGAATGCTAACACTCACTAATGTGGCAGAAACAGGATGCAGTCTTTTCAGAATAAGACAAACTTCCCCTTGAACAAAGTCATACAGTATATTCAGAATAGATGATTTTCTTATAACAACATGTCAGCCTTGACCAGTTTCCACCTTGAAGCCATGAATAACATGCAAACATCTTTTAACATATTAGCCAGGCTAGTTTCTGCTCTGAACTCAATAAAAGTGTTAGTTAACCCAAAAGAAAAAATATTATGAAAATAAGTAAAATGGCTCCATTAAAAATTAAAGTTACTCCTTTAAGATAAAATAAATCAATTCAGTTGTTGTTCTCTTGTTTCTGTGAAAAAACTAAAGAAACAGTTCAATAAAGCAGATAAAACAGGGATATAAACAGGGAATTAATCTACATTAATTTGGTGGTTCAACAAATAATGATTACAAGATTACAAGTTTCTGCAATTAATTGTGATTAATCAGAGAAATCTGTGTGAATAGCTAGTTAATTTTTTAATCATTTCACAGCCCTAATTTGTATATATCTTTGCTCGCTCAATCTCAACCACCTTTTGAGGTGTCTCCCATTTGGACCACGGGACATTCCTGTTCACTATCCCAGACACTTGGTCATTCTGTTTGGTGTTCCTGCTTGCATCTTACACCCTGCTGTTATGTGCTGGACTGTCTCAGGACATCTATGCACAGCCTGCCCCTCGGGTCCAGTCTGCTGGTAGACTTGCACCTTTATTGATCATGTGCTGAGCGCCTGTTCTTGTGCTGCTGTGATTAGAGTGTCTGTGCTGTCCTTCAGCAGGGACGGACTTTACTATAAGGCAAGATAGGCATTTTCCTGAGTCTCCACCTAAGAGAGCCCCAAATCGCTATAAATATGTCTTGATATAATAGATATAAATCATCCTTTTATTCTAACATATACTTTTAATTCCTTACTGAGACCCCATAAACTTGGAGCTAAAAATATGTATTATGTGAAAAAAAAAAAAAAAAAAATTCCAGGGTCATTTTCTTGGAACATAAATACAACCTGGAACATAAACACAAAAATATGTAACATATGTCACTTCTCCAACTTTGAGAAATTTAGGAAGTCATATCCCGTTATAGAGATAAATGAGGCAAAGTAGAAAGTGGGTTGTGCTGGAGTGCATCAGATATTCCAGACTGTTCTGCATTTAAGGTGAGAGGAATTTTCTCTCTCAGACACACTTTGATGTGGAACTAAGCCTAATGATATTTTGTCTTTGTTCAAGTAATGTAATGACAAAGTCTATTCTTTAAAAATGTGGCTATGGTTATTAATCACCAGGTAGCTAGTTATGAAAAAAAAAAAAAAAAAAANAAAAAAAAAAAAAAAAAAAATCAGATATCATCCTGTCATGTGATCATGCTGGTTCTGATGCAGTTTGACTCATTACATTTCACTTAGACGTGAGTAAGTTCTGAGAGAAAATACTCAAAATCTTCTGGTGATTGTCCAATATGAAAATTTATTGAAAATTGAACCTAATTCTTGATTAGTTGAAGTTTTGATCTACATAACTGCCCTGCTGGGTACAAGATTGCTACTGATGGTTCTTTGATCATTTATTTGCTTTTACATGAGAACACAACCCTCAGTGTGAATTAAATGTCTCTGGCTTCAGGCTGTGTTCTCCCAGACGGAGGGGTTGGAAGGAGATGGAGGTACTGAGACACAGTACACCTACTACCCTACTACCATTTCTGACACCACAGCTGGTACCGTGGTCACCACCGTGCAGGACTCTGAGACGCTGCTGGGTCAAACCACACCCACAGGTGAGAATAGGGCTACTGTGTTTATGTCAGGAACAACTACTTTATTGTTTGTTGCTTATTTATTCCCTATTTATTTACATTTAACGCTTCTACTGTAAAAAAAAAAAATAATAATAATATCTGAGACATGTATGAAAGTGATGTCATACTGTACATTTTTCATTGTTGCATGTACTGCTAGCATGGCCTCCTGGTAATGATGAAACATTTTTATGGTTGGTTCTAATGCAGTTTGACTCATTATATTAGGGATCCCCAACTGGTGGCCCGTGGGCCAAATGCAGCCCATGGGTCCTATCTATCAGGCCCTCAGACGACTTCTCAAAAAAAAAAAAAAAAAAAAGTAAAAAAAAAATCTTGTAATTCAGTCTCACTTATCTCGGGATCGCGTGGTCATAAAATGTCATGCTTGGGTTCATTTTGTTCGGGAGAATCTAAGCTTTCCGAAGATATTCATATATCTCCATTTTCTTGAGAAATGGTGATTATAAAACACTGCAAATGTTACAACAGAAGTGCTGGCCCGGTGCCGGGCGGCTCTGGTTGTAAAGGTTTAAAAATAAATAAAAATTAGAAAATTATTTTCTGTTGTTATTACCAAATGAGAGCAAAAGATGGGGGGGTGGGGGTGCGTAGTGGCCCTTGGCTTGGCATGCTTGACATAATTTGGCCCTTGGGGAAGACTAGCTGGGGAACCCTGCATTACAGTTTGTTTCTGTTATCTTCTTGCTGAAATTATGCAGTGCCTTTGTAATGTGGAATTTGGATTATATAACTATAACAGGGTTAAATAAATCTTCCTAAATAAGTATTTATTATAAGATGTTAGGTTTTAATGTATTCTTGATGTCTTGCTTTTGATTACAGGTCAGCTCTATGTGATGATGTCACCCCAGGAAGTTTTAACAGGAACCAATCAGAGGACAATCGCACCTCGCACACAGCCATACATAGCGTAATTACATCATAGTTAAAGATCATTATAACAGTACTCCATCCATCAACTCCTTTTAAAAAGACATACCTGGGTTAAATGTTTAAAAAAAACTAGTCTGATTCTGTATTCAACCACTCAAGGTGCTTATTTCTAGAATGTTTCTGGTTCCCTGATTGGTTTGTAGAAAGCAAGATGCTCCTCGGGCTTCCAGAGATGAGAAACGGCGAGCCCAGCACAATGAAGGTTAATGCTTCTATCTATAGATAGATGATAAATAGTAACAGCATGTCTGACAGATATGACGGATGTAGGACAGGTCTCAGACTTAGTGTTTTGCCCCAACAGTTGAGCGCAGACGTAGGGACAAGATTAACAACTGGATTGTGCAGTTGTCGAAGGTCATCCCAGACTGTAATGTGGACTACACCAAGACAGGACAGGTGAGTCTTCATTCAGCAAGGCAGCCTCAAACACCTGTCTGAATTTCATATAAACAGTGTGTGAAGAACAGAAGCCATATTATTTTACTGCTCTTGTATTTATGAACACTATGTTCTTCCAAAATTTAAAACTTCATCCATTAGATAGTTCATGATATACAGCGCCCCCAGAAAGTTTTCAGACCCTTCACTTTTTGCACATTTTATTGTGTTGTAAATTTAATTTTAAATGGATAAAATTGCCATTTTTGCCCATTAATCTACACTCAAAAATCCATAATGACAAAGTGAAATCATGTTGTTACAAATTTTTGCAAATCTATTAAAAATCAAAAACTGAAATCTTTCATTTCCATAAGTATTCAGGCCCTTAATTCAGGACTTTGTAGACCCCCTTTGGCAGCAGGTACAGCTGCGAGTGAATGCAGCCAGATACAGAGAGATCGTTGAAGAAAAGCTGCTCCAGAGGTCAGTGACTTCAGACTGGGGTGACAGTTCACCTTTCAGCACGACAACAACCTGAAGCATCCAACCAAGACAACGCTGGAGTGGCTTTAGGACAAGTCTCTGACTGTCCCTGAGTGGCCCAGACTTAAACCTCACAGAACATCTGTGGAGAGACCTGAAGACAGAGTTCAGACGCTTCCATCCAATCTGACAGAGCCTGAGAGGATCTGCAGGAAGAACGGGATAAACTGTCCAAATCCAGGTGTCAAAGCTTGTAGAGACGAACCAAGAAGACTCACAGCTGTACCTGCTGCTAAGGGGGTCTACAAAGTCCTGAATTAAGGTCTGAATACTTATGGAAATGAAAGATTTCAGATTTGTTGACTTTTAGTAAATTTGCCAAAAATTCTAACAACATGTTTTCACTTTGTCATTATGGATTTTTGAGTGTAGATTGATGGGTAAAAATGGCAATTTTATCCATTTAAAATTAAATCTACAACACAATAAAATGTGCAANGATTGATGGGTAAAAATGGCAATTTTATCCATTTAAAATTAAATCTACAACACAATAAAATGTGCAAAAAGGGAAGGGGTCTGAAAACTTTCTGGACATGCTGTATGTGTGGATAAGAAAAAAATAAATTTGCACTCTCAATGGACAGTTTATTTGTTTGACTGTGTTTTTTTTTTCTTTATTTTTTTTAGAGTAAAGGAGGGATCTTGTCAAAAGCCTGCGAATACATCAAGGAGCTCCGACAGAGCAACCTGAAGCTCGGGGAAGATATTGGCACACTTGACCGTCTCAGGATTGACAACCAGCTGCTCAGACAGGAGGTACGTCTGCTGAAAGAGTACATGCACTTGTCAACTTTTTTTTTTTAGCAGGTTTNGACAGGAGGTACGTCTGCTGAAAGAGTACATGCACTTGTCAACTTTTTTTTTTTAGCAGGTTTATTGGACATTTTTGTTGTCTGTACTGGTTTATTTGTCCATTCAGTATTCTTCAGTGCATTTTGTTCTTGTCATGCTGTGAAGCAGTAATTATAACTCTGCACTGGAACACATTAATGATGAGACATAGGCTGAGAGGTTCTTTCTGATGAGACTAATTACTAACCAAGCTGATGTTGTCAGTCTTAAACTGGCACTACATCGTTTCAGCATGACTGGGTTTAGCCATGGTAATTACATTCCTAAAAGAAAATCGTCAAGCTTGTGTTCATCCACAACTACATTAGAACATTAGAAAAACACATTCAGAGACACAGCATGCAAAACATTTTTCAGCGAAGCATCTGAATGTGTTTGGGGGTTTTGGGTAATGCCCAAAAAAACATTTTTACTAGCATCCCTGAGCTGTCAGACACTAATCAACCTGTGCAAAAGCACAACTGTGATTCACATCACTTTTCACAGAGTTCATCATTTGGTATCACAATCAAACAAATGTCTGACCCCCCGCCCCCCCAAACCAAAACAAAAAATCTTCCTTGATGAGATGCTCCTGTGTCATGGTGGAATTTAGGAAAGTGTTTATGAGCTTGAACTTAGCAAATCTCTGCTCTGCTACCAGCACATTTAAATCAACTAGCTGTGCAATTGGCTTTATTATGCTGTATTACACTGTTATCATGCTTTATTAAAAGGAATTATTTTATTCCTCTTATAAATTACACTCCTTACCTGTAGTTGTACAGTACATCAACTCAGCTGCTTGCAGTGGTTCTACACAAGCATATAGGTTTGGTTTTAACATTGGCAGGGACATTTTTATTTGTCTGCTTTTCCTCCAGTCTGCTCTCCTCATCAACTACTTGATCGTGTTTCCTGCATGGAAAAGGATGATGAACTTGTGTGGGATGAAAGCAAAGTAAAGCCTCCATAATGAGGGTTAGGGTTAACTTCTGCTATTATGACATTTTAACAACAGTTTGAACCTCCAGTTAGTAAAAGATTTGCCACCCCCTCCCACTTACCCCATTAGGCAAATGTCTAATCTGCCTAATGGAAGGACCACTCTTTCCAACACACTGATATAAAACAACTGTACAGACACTGAGGGGCACAACATTTCTGTTGATTAATGAAAAATTAATAAAATATACAATTTTGCAAAAACTTGGGTTTTGAGAGTCAGTTAGCAATTGAGTCATGAAATTGTACAGCTCACCAAGGGCCTCGATCAAAACCAACATTTCACAATGAAATGACTTCATTAAAGACTAATTAGTAGTTTTGTCAGTGTAATTCTGGTATTACTCCATTTCAGCATGGCTTGATTATAGCAAATCATGTTAGTCTGTGAGCGATTACTGCTATATAATCTGTCACTGTTGCTCAGGTGGAAGACTGGAAATCCAAGAACCAGATCCTGAGAAACCTGCTGCGACAGCATGGCATTGTGGGATCATCCAGCACAGATCCCCAGTGAGATGACTGTTGTCTCTGCTGTTTAAAGAGAACCACATATGGGCCAAAAGAGTACTTGAAATGCTTTGGATACTTTACATGTGCTTGAGTGCATGGCATAGAGGAAATCATTGAATACTGTCCTTTATGTTCAAATCCAAATTGTTTGCTATATGAGGCACTTCACTATTTTCTTTGGAGCTTTTTAAGTATTCAGGTTCTTTGCCTGATGAATACAACCCAATCATAATACATTTTACAGCTAAAAGTGTCCTAAATACGTTGTTGGGTTATTCAAGCCTTCATTCAATTCCTTCCTCAATACATTTTGTTGTTTCATGATTCTACAGTACGGAAAGCTCTTGGTCGATTTGTCGTGTGTGTTTTTCTTAACCTCAGCAGTATTGCTGCATCAGATGAACTCATGCAGACGTCTCCAAAACATTTTATTTGTTGTTTTCATCTTTTATCACTTTTACTAGATGATACCAAGTATGTCACCCAGTTAATCTAGACAGTTAAGCTATTTTGCTTTGTCTTTTTTTTTTTTTTTTTTTTTACTTTAAGCCTAATTGGAGATAATAATTACATTGCAACAATGTAACTATGATATATGAAATGAAAGTGGTAACCATTGCATTGTAGGTAGCCAACGTATGTCTTTATAACAATAAAATACTGTACTTAAATAACATACTGTATATCACAGTGACTTTCATTTGGTTTTAAAGACTTTCCACATCTCCCTGTAAAGCCACATTGAACAGTACTCCTCGTGACCAGTGCACTGCATTGAGTGTGTAAAGTTGGGGGTAAAGACACTTGGTGATAAATTTAAAAACTGGAGCAATGTAGTTTGATTTATTTAAAGGTTGGATTGTATTTCTTCACACGGTACCTTGGCTCTGACGTTTAACAAAAGAAAGAAATTAGATTTCCTGTTGTCTGATATCACTAGGTTTAGTATTTATAATTCCGAACATAGTTCATGGAAAGGGAAATGGTAAGGACAATTTGCTACTCAATTCTTTTGTTGTTAATTTGCCACGACGTAATACAGTATATATGATCAAGTAGAGATAAAATGGTTATATCAGACTGGACCATACAGGGCTGAATAGCATACTGCTTTTAGTGGGAAAAGAATTACTGATAATTGTAATGCGAAAGAAAATGTTGAGCATATTTTGTTAAATTGTATGCAATATAACAGAAAGAGAACTTAACTAGTAGCGTAACAGGTTCTGGAGGGATTCTGGGGACGATGGGGAAAGGGCTGAATGAATAGTTTTATTTTTAATAATACCAGATTCGACAATAGAGTACAGATGATAGAGTTAAGCTGATGCTGTACGCTCCGGACAGTAGGTGGCGGTATGCACCTGCATGTCTGCGATCCGCCAAAAAAAAAACGCAGAGAAGAAGAAACTTAAGAGTTTAATTTTGAAAGNAATTTTTTTTTTTTTTTTTTTTGAGATCAGCAGGTAGAAATCGAAGAGATGAAACAATCGTTTCGAGGTTGAGGTTTGGACGCACAGGGTTGAATATTTTACTTTTTAAAATAGGAAAACATAACTCAGGAAGATGTAGTTATTGCAATGTAGATGAAACAATAGAACATGTAATAACAGAATGTCCACAGTATACAGAGGAGAAAAGGGAGATGATGAACAGTCTAAAAGAAAGGTAAAATTTAATCTGAAAGATATGTTACAACAAAGCTCAGGGGCTTTATGTTTTGTTTTTTTTTTGTTTGTTTCATTATTTAAGGAGAACAGGGTTAAGTGTTAGAATATGAGATTATTATTGTTGTTTTTTTGTTTTTTTTTTGTTAATGAAATAATTGAATCCAGATCCACACTCCTCACCAGTTGGTGGCGGTAATGCACCAATTTGTTGTTNTTTTTTTTTTTTTTTTTTTTGTCTTTTCCAGTTAAACGCTGTGGTTTCAGGCCTGGCAGCATGTTCTCTCCGCTGCCGGAATATTGATTATCTGCTATCAGAGTATCGATCATCTGCTGCCAGAGTATTGATCATTGATTTGAAGGACAGTATTGATCGGGGCTTGTACCAATGATCTGTATACTGCTGGTGGCCGGTCACGGTGCCATGTTAGAAACTCACATAAAGGTAAGTTACTTTACATGTAAGCTACTTTGGATGTAAGTTACTTTAGATGTAAGCTACTTGTAAGTTACTGCAGAAATCAGGCAGCTTATCACAGTGCAAAGTTCGCTGCAGCAGCAAAGACGCAACTNTAAGTTACTGCAGAAATCAGGCAGCTTATCACAGTGCAAAGTTCGCTGCAGCAGCAAAGACGCAACTCAAACAATTCCATAGAAACTGTGAGATTGTACTGTTGGATCCTGCATGCGGCAAATAAAACACCATAGACGTGTTAATTTTTTCTCTCTCGTGCGTTTGGTTCTCAAAAGATCCCGGTTGTTCAAAAAATGTAATCTGGATCAGAATGATCCGGATTTGGAAATCCCATGTTTTGCTACCCAGGATCAGCTAATCCACCTTACTTGTGTGCCGGTTTTTCAAAGCAACATTGGATTGGATCACCCTGATCCAGATACAAACTTTTCAAGATCACCAAATCCGGATTACCAGAGCTCTAAATGGGAGGGANTGATCCAGATACAAACTTTTCAAGATCACCAAATCCGGATTACCAGAGCTCTAAATGGGAGGGACTAGATGTCAATGCAGCTACTAGCCAACGGCGTAGGCTTGGTTTTTTCCCCCAGATAAGCAACATGACAGTTGTGCTGCTCTTGCTGTGTCTTATGTATTTCTATATCATACACCTTGATTGCTAAAATATGTGCTTTGTTCATTTATTTATTATTTATGCATTTATTATTTACTTAAACAAGATTTATATAGCTTTTTTTTCCCTCATTCCTCCTATCGCAGACCCTCTTTTGGCTCAGACGCCGCAGCCACAATGTTTTTATATGAAACGATGTGATCAATAAACAAAATTATTCCGAACAGTAACCATTTAAAAACATTTTTTTTTTTTTTTACAAATTTTGAACATTTTGTTTCACCACTTAAAAATAAATCTAGCACGGCAACAAGACAAAACAACAAAAACCTGATACATGCCAGTAACACTTCCATGATGCTGCTCACTGGCGGCGTTAAACCCTGACATTCAGCCGCATTACATGGAGGTCTGGGTCAGTACCCCTGGAGTGGCAGACCGGGGTGGTGGTCCTCATTTATAAAAAGGAGGACCGGAGGGTGTGTTCCAACTGTCGAGGGATCACACTTCTCAGCCTTCCTGAGAAAGCCTATGCAGGGGTGCTGAAAAGGAGACTTAGATCGTCAGTCAAATCTCAGATCCAGGAGGAGCAATGCGGGTTCCATCCTGGTCATGGAACTGTGGACCAGCTTTTCACCCTCGCACGGATACAAGAGGGGGCTTGGGAGTATGCCCAACAGTCTACATGTGTTTTGTGGATCTGGAAAAGGCCTATGACCATGTCCCCCAAAGTGTCCTGTGGGGGGGGGTGCTGTGGGAGTATGGGGTACCGAGTTCGCTGACACAGGCTATCTGGTCCCTAAACAGCCAAAGCCAGAGCTGTGTTCGCATCCTCGGCACCAAATCAGACCTCTGCCCGGGCGGAGTCCAACTGTGGGCGTTGGACTCCGCCAGGGGTGCCCCTTGTCACCAATCCTGTTTGTTATTTTCATGGACAGGATTTCAAGGTAGGTTTGGTGAACTCAGAATTGCATCTCTGCTTTTGCAGATGATGTGGTTCTGCTGGCTTCATCAGACAGTGACCTTTGACACACACTGGGCAGGTTTGAGGCCGAGTCTGAAGCGACTGGGATGAGAATCAGCACCTCCAAGTCTGAGACCATGGTGCTCTGTAGGAAAAAGGTGGACTGTTCCCTCCAGGTTAGAGGGGAGTCACTATCCCAGATGGAGGAGTTTAAGTATCTCAGGGTCTTGTTCACGAGTGAGGGTAGGATGGAGCGTGAGATTGATAGACGGATTGGTGCAGCGTCTGAGGTCCTACAGACGCTGTACCGGACCGTTGTGGTGAAGAGGGAGCTGAACCAGAAGGCAAGGCTCACAATTTACCAATCAGTCTACGTTGCTATCCTCACCTATGGTCATGAGCTTTGGGTAATGATCAAAAGGACAAGATCATGGATACAAGCGGCAGAAATGAGGTTCCTCCGTAGGGTGTCTGGGCTCACTCTCAGGGACAGGGTGAGGAGCTTGGACATCTGGGAGGGACTCGGAGTAGAGCCGCTGCTCCTCCACATCGAAAGGAGTCAGTTGAGGTGGTTCAGGCATCTAATAAGGATGCCCCCTGGTCGTCTCCCTAGGGATGTCTTCCAGGCACGACCAACTGGGAAGAGGCCCCGAGGAAGACCCAGGACATGCTGGACTGGCTGACCTGGGAACACCTCAGAGTCCCCCAGGAGGAGTTGGAGGGCCTGGCTGGGGACAGGGAAGTGTGGGCCAGTCTGCTTAGTCTGCTGCCACCGTGACCCGGACCCAGATCAGTGGATGACAATCTGCTTATGACATGGATGGATGGATAGATGGAAAATGGGCTCCTTGGAAAAAACACAGAAGAGTGTTTCTAAGCATTTCTAAGAGAGAGGTGTAGGTTTTTCCAAAAACAATTGCCCTCTGCCTTCTGTCTTGCCTTCTGTAAGAAATGAAATGAGAAAATTAGACTCCATGCTCATAGATAACAAAACATTCAAAGACAAGAACCCTACCGTGAAACCTGAAGGAGGCTCAGTGATAGTTTGGCTTCTTTGCTGCCTGAATCTGTGCAGGACTTGATGAAATCAGAAGAATACCAAGACATTTTGAAGTGAAACGTGCAGATCAGTGTCAGAAAGCTGTCTCAGAAGTAGGCCATGCATCCTTCAGCAGGATAATGACCCTAGAATGGAGAAGAAGCCATTGGAGCTTTCTGATCTGAAACACATTAAACATAAAGAGCGGAAGCTGGCAGCCATCAAACCTGAGAGAAGTGGATCAGTTTGGTGAAGAAGAACAAAACCACCAGCAGACGTGTAGAAATCTCAGAGCCGTAGAAACAGTATGATTGCAGTTATTGTCTCCAAAGTCTGTGCTAAAAAGTATTACCTAAGGTTTCAACATTTTTAGTAATGCACATTCAGTAGAGCTGTCAACCCCCCACCCCCACCCCATTTTCTTTTGTCCCAGCATGATGACACAGGTCTGTACAGCCATCTGACTGGGGTACCAAAGGCTTTGCTTCCTGGCATCGGAGGAAAGAAGATCCTGGACTTCTGGTGGGAAACAGTCAACATGTGCGTTGTAGTGATGTGATGCCTCATTAATGAGGAGCTCAGTAAAAGTCTGTAGACGACACAGTTTGACCGGCTGAGTGATTCGAATTCCATTTCTGATTTCTTTCCAGGAGACAGTTGTTTACAGACGTGTATCTGGTCACCAACGCAGACAAGTGCGTACAGAAGGAACATAAACCCATTTATCTGAAGTTCTGACCCTGTAAGACCCCACTAATGCTGACTCATCGGTCCCTTTACTGCTCTGTTCTGTTCTCATTCTCTTAGATATAAGCACTATGAACGCTGGGCCACAGCCAGCGGCTTCCCCGTGGAGAATGTGGTGAATGATGGCAGCACCACCTTAAAGGACCGTCTTGGAGCTGTGGCTGACCTGGAGCTGGTCACACGCAGCCGCAAGCTGCAGGACGACATTATGGTGGTATGGAGATTCTACAGACACTCTATCACGTTTATTTACATAGATAAAGAGCTTGACTGCATTTTACTTTGTGTGTTTTATTAGAATGACTGATACTCAGTGAGTATTTTTGTCTCTGTGATCAGATTGCAGGGGACATGCTTTGTGCAGACCAGAACTTTGACATTTCTCAAGTGATCCGCTTCTTCAGGTCAAAGGTGAGATTTTCACTTCCGTTTTTGTCCCGTGCCTACATGGACATACACATAATCATTTAAGCTGCTACACAATCACAGAATACGTCTTAATGACAGTCAGTCACACTGCTGTGATGTAGAAATAACACGTCTCACCACAAAGTGTAACACTGCTACAGAGAGAGAGAGAGAGAGAGAGAGAGAGAGAGAGAGATTGGCACAGTGGTGGTGTGATTAGGATTTAAGGGTCCATACCGGTGATTTTGAATGTTTGAGCCTAACATATTCAATTTTCATACACATAACGTTACTGACAGTCATTTCCCAAAGCATACTACTGGAATGGTGAATTAAAAATGTTTTTCCTACCTTCCAGACCTCCATTGGTTTCAGTTCATTCTGCTATTAAAATCAACTTGTTGATACTGGAAACGTTCTTGGGATAGGTAATCCATCATCACCAACAAGACGTGTATTCAGGTTTTTTTTAGAAGTTATGTAATTTTAACGTTTAAGCTCAATAAAAAGTGTGGAGTGAATGTATGCCTCCACCAGGGAATATAGTCCCAAAAGAAGACCTGTGTTTATGGAAAAATTTAAAGGACTGTGACTTCATAAGGCTGTGTAACTATTAGCAGGAGAAACATGGATTTTTAAGGTGGGTGTATCACTTGAATATTTGATTTTGAAAGATTAAGAGATTTTGGAAAATATCAGAAAAGCTGAAATACGTTTTATCCTTTAAGAAATGATTGTCAGTAATGTAACATGTATGAAAATTAGATATATTAGGCTCAAACATGCACAATCGCTGGTATGGTCCTTTAAGGCAGATGTTGTTCTAGTTATCATCACAGTGACAAATTTCCTTTCAAAATAAAGGACCTTTGATGCTCATTTACAACCACCATTGCTCCTTACAATATTTCATTCTTGATCATTTAAACAACTTTTAACATCCATTTATAATTTAATTACTTAATGATTGCACAGTGAATACCTTGCTGTACACCCAAAGAGTCTTATCTTGTTAAAGTGATGTGAAATTTGAATGTGTCAAACCTTTTGTGTGTATGCTGAAGTCTGGAGAGCTGATCATATATTACGAGCTGGAGGACGGTGAGAAAAACAGCTCCAGGGGCATTGTGGAGGTGTGTCCTGACACCCACAGGTGAGAGGAGACGGTCATGCAGTCGCATGACAAGAAATGCTTCTGTTGTTGTTGGATTTTTAAGGGCCAGAGTTGTGTAGAATGATGTCAAAGGACCGTAGCGGCGAGTTTAAGTCCAATATAAGCAATCTGCGTACACGTTACGTTACTGACAACCAGTTTCCAAAACATAACACCATATTTTAGCTTTCCTGTTATTTTTCCAAATCCCCCAATTTTTCTAAATCAAATATTCAGGTGATACACCCACCTTAAAATTCAATGTTTTTTTTTGCTGACACTTATGCATGATGAGCATGATTGCAGAAGACACAATCATTTTAATTTCTCAGTAAAAGCCATTTTCTCTTGGGACTACATTTCCCGGGGACATTCATTGACTCTGTGCAGCTCTGTGTTGGATATGATAGGGTTGTAGTGTTGTAGCTTAGGGCGTGAATAGGAAAATTGAAGGGTCAGACCTGGCGTCACAAGGGAGAGAGGTTTGACTCTCTATTAGCTGCTGATGCAACTCACCTGATCGGAGTGAAGTCATGTCACGCCACAGCAGTCCTGGGAAGCTTTTTGAGTCTGTTTCCACTGGCCATGTACCTTTTGTTATATTTATTCAATAAAATTTGAACTACTCAAATGAGAAGAGTGGGCTGGTGCAGCCTACACTAGAGCGACCACGTTGAGCAAAGCTATCTGGAGGGACCACATCCAGGATCAGAGTCAGCCCTGCGATTACAGGTGAGTCAATCCTCACCCGTAACCGCAGGGAGAGATTGCACTCAGAAGGGTAAGACAGGAACATCTTTCACACTAACAGCAACACGGAGGGTCAGACTCTCAGGTTAGATACATCAGGCTGAAAGTAGCCTATGATATTAGCCTAGCGTCAGGCCTCTTCACAGTTGTGATGGATTATTTATCTCAGTATGTTTCAAGTCTCCAGAATTAGATTTTTATAGTGTACTGAAGTGAACTGAAACCAATGGCAGTCTGGAAGGTAGGAAAATCATTTCTAATTTGTACTGCTCCAGCAGTATGTTTTGGGAAATGATTTTCAGTAATGATGTAACGTACTGTATGCATATTGTATATATTGGGCTAAAACATGCTAAATTACTCTTTCATGTATTTTATCAGGATAACTTCCTTCTTGGAGAAGCCTGAAGAAGGGCTGACAGGGTCACGGCTGGCCAGCGTCGTCTTTTACTGCATCCGGAGAGAAACGCTCTCCTGTCTCTCTGATTTCCTCAGTCTGCAGCCTCAAGCCAACGACAGGAGCTTTGGACAATTCTGGGTCCGTAAGTCACTTCACATTATAATGTCCTGGAAATTTTAATCTCCTCATTGTAATTATTTTTCATTTAGAAGAAAAAAATCATAAACTACAGTTCTGGAATCTCATTATGCTCAGTTTTAAAAATGTGGAATTAGAAAAGGCATTGTGAGCCACTTCAATTGTAATTTTACTAATGTCATTATGTGGCTCTGTGTATTGAACCATATGCTATGGACAAAGTGGAGCAATTATTGATTTCTGATAAGATATTATAAATTAGTCAGTGTGTTCAGCTATTAGATTGTTAAACTATTATTTTCAAGGGAAGACTGATTCTGATTCAGCCCTGATAGAACTGTATTATTTATATTTGGCTTTAGTGTTTCTGGCAGGTTTTGTTTTGGATATGCCTGTTATTATGATGATTTAAAAACTCTAATTTTAACTCACTTATGCTAATTTATGTTAATCTTATCTTGCCGTACTCAAATGATGCCAGGTCATCTTACTGAATTAGGATTTCCTCTGCAGGAGTGGCTGATCAATGAGCAGCAGCGTGACGTGTTTGGGATGAAGCTGCCGACAGGCTTCCAGCTGATTGGACAAGTGGTTTGTACTGCAAATAGTTCAGTCAGCAGCTGAATGGAACTCATGACCTTTAAAGGACCATACCCGTCATTTTGCATGTTTGACACCATTCATGTTTAAATGTTCAGATGATACACCCACTTTAAAACTCAGCGTTTCTCCTGCTAACAGAAGACATGGTCATTTTTAATTTATCAGTAAAAGCGGTCTTCTCCTGGGAGTATGACATAGTGGGTGGGATTCATAAAGCTTAGCACCAGACTTAACGTGTCGATAAGGACAGTTATTGCTCCCTCATTCATGCCCATTACCGGCAACTTTTAGCATTTGTCTTGAAAGGCTTTACGATGGTAATTCCTTATTTACATGTTGGGAAAGCTACAAGTCACACTGTGGCTGCTCTCTACAGTCTCTACAAGTTGATTTTTATGTCATACTGGAATGAATTGAAACCAGTATTAGTCTGGAGGGTAGGAAAATCAATTCTAGTATTTACCACTCCAGTAATATGTTTTGGGAAATGGTTGACAGTAATGTAATGTTTATTCGGGTTGTATTTATTGGACTAAAATCGGGTTGTATTTAAGGGACAAAACTTGAGAGTGTCATAACTTGGAATCTGGATGTAAAAACAGATTTACTGAACAGCAGAAACGATAATGCAGCAGAGAAGCAGCAGCTGATGTCAGCCAGTAAAAACAGCAGGGACATGCTCAGGGTGACATCTGGTGGACAGACGGGGAATGACATGTTACAAAGAGGAAAGGCACAGTAACATGTTGGCGAGATGAGTATGGTGTGTGATCAGTGTGTGATGAATGTTAGATGTGTGTGAGATGTGTTGTGAAATGAGTGTGACGAATGTGAGATGAATATGGTGTGTGATAGGTGTGTGATGAGTGTGTGATCAGTGTGTGATGAATGTTAGATGTGTGTGAGATGTGTCATGAGTGTGAGGTGAGTGTTGTGAAATGAGTGTGATGAATGTGTGTGATGAGTGTATGATGAGTGTGGTGCGTGATGAGTGAGATGTGTGTCATGAGTGTGTGATGAGCATGTGATGAGTGTGACGTGAGATGAGCATGTGACGTGTGAGATGAGTGTGGTGTGTGATGAGTATATGATGTGTGTGATGAGTGTGACGTGTGAGATGAGTGTGTGATGAGTGTGAAATGAGTGTGTGATGACGTTTGTGATGAGTATGACGTGTGAGATGTGTGTGATGAGTGTGACGTGAGATGAGCGTGTGATGAGTGTGAGATGTGTGTGTAATGAGTTTGTGATGAGTGTGTGATGAGTATGACGTGTGTGATGAGGATGAGATGTCTGTGTGATGAGTGTGGTGTGTGATGAGTGTGAGATGAGTATATGATGTGTGTAATGAGTGTGACGTGAGATAAGTGTGTGCTGAGTGTGACGTGTGAGATGAGCGTGTGATGAGTATATGATGTGTGTAATGAGTGTGACGTGTGAGATGAGTATATGATGTGTGTAATGAGTGTGACGTGTGAGATGAGTATATGATGTGTGTAATGAGTGTGACGTGTGAGATGAGTGTGTGCTGAGTGTGACGTGTGAGATGAGTGTGTGATGAGTATATGAGTGTGACGTGTGAGATGAGTGTGTGATGAGTATATGAGTGTGACGTGTGAGATGAGTGTGTGATGAGTATATGTTGAGTGTGACGTGTGAGATGAATGTGTGATGAGCGTGTGATGAGTGTGAGATGAGTATATGATGTGTGTGACATGTGGGATGAATATGTGACGTGTGTGTGACTGAAGGTTAAAGACTTAACCTTCTAATGGACAGATTAAATTAAAGCACTCATATTTCTGTGGTGATATCACAATAATATAAAAAACTAAACAGATGATTTTTTCTCTGCCTGTCAAATTCATCTCACAATTTCTACATGTGTTTAAACATGTGTGTTTTACGTGTGTTTAAAGTGCATTTAGAGTCATGTTTTCTTATCAAACCATAGCAGTAATTCTGCTGCTAAGACTGAGAATCAGTCAGATCACCATAATTGACAAACACATTTTGTCTACATTAATAAAGCACAAATTATTTTATTTTTTATGTCTTTATTGAGCACTGAGCATATTTATTCACAGTCCAGGCTGGAAAAAAAAGAATGTAAAGCTTGTATATTAACTTCATGTAGCTCCACCAAACTTCCTGCTGATCAGATCTGAATGGATGGTTACATGTGTAACCCAGGTTCTCTGAGTGGGGGTCAGTCCCCATACATATGGAATATGTAGGGTGGAGAGATAGCCTTGACACGATAGAGAGCACTGAGAAGGAATTTTAGACGTTCCTTCTCCAAAACTTCATCGATATCTGTGGAAGTTCTGCATCAATGCGTCATTCCACAGCTCTGCAGTCTGACCATTTCAAAGTTTCCTTCTTTCTCTTGAAACTATTTGAATGATTGACTTGGATGTTGTGGATCAGCGTCTTGTTGCATCATTCAGATTCTCTTAGTTTTCAGATGACAAATGTCTAAACTCGCCTGTACAGGACGAGGGTTTTTTCCTCCATTTCTGCCTGAAAACTCATCCTTTGTCTCATTTGTCCTAAAAGCCTCATGGACCATCGAGCTGCTCATTTGAAATTTGAGACATGCAGCAATGTTTCTTTGTTTTTTTGAAAAGGGGAAGAAGTTTTTTTTTCTTGCTATCTTTCCATGAATACTGTTTTTTTTTTTAGTGGACACGNTTTTTTTTTTTTTTTTTTTTTTTACCTCTGTCATCTTGTGTTCTTTGTGTGGTCTTTCCACGGCGCTCAAAGACGAGCAAAAGCAAAATTTCCTCCATTTGTAACTTTAGGGGGTTTTGGGGCCTTTTCCACCTTGATACCTCAACAGTTCTTCTGCTCTGAAATGAGTGTTGATGGGGTCATAGTTCACATGCACAGGCTTTGTCAGCAACCTTCAGCCTGAATCCCATTTGACTCCAAACAGCTTTCAGAGCGTCATTAAACCAGATTCACTTCCTGTTGAAAAACTTTTTAAATGGTGTATTCAGTGTTGATGAGAACACGTATACTGTATTTTTGTATGTCATTAATTTAGGCAAGTTTTGTTTATGTGTGACTCAGATAAAGCTCAGCCCCTAGTCATGTTTGATGACTATTTAAAGCATAAATCCAAAGGGTTCACTAACTTTTTCTTGCTGCTGTACTTATCCAGCCTTAAGAAAGAAAGAAGGGGGAAAAAAAAACAAAACAGCAATAGGCTACTAGGCCTTTATAAGTAAAATTTAAATCTGTTTTCCCACACTCAGCACATTTGATTTGAGTATAAAACTCGAGTATGGTTCAATTGTTTATTTTTTTAAGGTTTGTTATTAATTTTTTTCTGAACTTTTCAGGGTCTGACAGACTACACCAAGTGGCTCACCCACTACTCCACCAAGCAACAAGACAGGCCTGCAGAACCAATCAGCTGCAGGTCATACGCCAGGTCAGAACGTCACTCGCTGCGTCTGACTCATGGTCAGTCAGCAGAAACACACACGTCTTAGCAGAGACGCCGTCTTTTGTTTAGCCTGTTAACACGTTACAAGCACGGCTGTGTGGAATTAGATTTTGTGCCACATTTCAAGTGAGCAAAGAAAACCACATTTTTCAGGCACAGAATTTAATTTGAGCAAACAAAAATCGATTTTGTGCTCAAAAACATGAAAGTGTGGCTCTCATAATAAACACACCCAGTCGCTGCTGCTCAGCATCTCTGTACTCTGCTGCTCAGGTTTGACATTATGCTGCTCAACAGCATTACTGCTGTGCCACAGTTATCAGCCAATCAGAGAGACCCCAAGTTGCTAATTTCTGATTGGCCAGGCTCCTTGCCTTTCTACAGTATTTACATTTCTACAGTATTTCCTTATTTACATGTCAGGAAAGAGCTTCATAAAACACACTGTCATATAAAAATGAAGACCTGCTTCATTCTGTGGTAAATTTCAGCGGTATGAAATCTGGGCGACGTTTCAAATTGTGTTTGCCTCACGTATTAGTGATCAGTAACTTTGATAGATAAACTCACTCAGCTGATCAATCAGTTTATTTAAATTAAAAAGGTGAGTTTTGATCTGATCTCGGGTTCATGCTGTCGCCTCACAGCAAGAAGGTCCTGGGTTTGAATCTGACCAGGTCATTTCTACATGGAGTTTGCGTGTTCTCGTGTCTGCATGGAGTTTGCGTGTTCTTGTGTCTGCGTGGGTTTCCTCTACAGACATGGACTGGAGTGGAGTTTCCACTTCACCTGACCTGCAGGTGAAGTGGAAACTCTGAACTGACCGAAGGTGTGAATGAGTTTGTTTGTCTGTGTGTATCAGCACTCTGATTGGCTGGTGACCTGTCCAGGTGTACCTGCCTCTCACCCAATGACTGCTGAGATAAGCTCCAGCCCTCACGACCCTGAATAGGATAAATGGGTAAAGAAGATGGATGATCCGATCTCACACATTTTGCCCACCATTCTCTTTTGCTACGCTCTGCGCCTCTGTGCCCCCCCTCTCACACACTCACACTCACACACACACACACACACACACTACGAGCTGCCTTAATGTGACACAGTGCTCTGATTAATGTCAGAGAAGCTTTATGAATGAGCCTCAGTATCACAGCAGCAATTATTTAGCATGACGCTGTGTGGTTGTAGTTATTTTTTTTATGAATCCCCATGTCTTGTATCATACTTTTTTTTCTTGTTCTTGTTTCATACTGTTTTTGTTTTTTTTCTTATTCTTGTTTCATGCTGTGTGTGATCACTTATAGGGTTGGATTAATGGGGAATCCCTCTGATGGCTTTAATGGGAAAACCATTGCTATGAGCATCTCTAATTTCTGGGCGGAGGTGACCTTAGTGGAGAGCCAGACCTTGGTAACTAACGCACACACACACACACACACACACAGTTGCATAAAGGATATGTAGCACAGCTGTAACGTATGTCTCTGTGGTTTTGTAGGTTTTAGTCCCTCACCCTCTCAATGACCCAACAGAGTTTGGAAGCTTGCAGGATCTGTTCTGTATCAGCAGGAAGGAAGGGTTTGTACAGAACAAGTTAAACATCCTAATCTCTTTAGCTTGGATCATGTTGGTCTCATTTCAAATCTTCTCTTCATCATGAAGGTACCTTGGAGGTCTGCGACTTCTGCAGGCCACCTGTAAGAAGTTCTACCAGTTCTGCTCAAAACAAGGGTGAGATAAGAAATAGAGATAATTGCTATCAATAGACAAACGTGTTGAACAGGCTCAGACCGAAATCTGAATTTATGAATGGCAGTAGATTACGTGTAATTTTCTATTAGAGTGTTTTTGTACTGCTGGGCAGAACAGCCGGGCTCCAAATCATGTTCGATGTTGAAGAATATCTTTCATTAATTAGAATCTCTTTTTCTACCTTCAGATGGTATTTTGTCAAGTGTTGAAACAGTTATGTTCAGATTGATCAGTATATCATTTATCAATATGTTCTTCAATCAAACATGCTGTAGTTTATAAATGAACTCAGACTGTAATAAAGTGCGCTTGGTGAAGCATTGATTATTTTATTAACATTAACAGGAAGAAAAGAGTAAAGCCTTGAATAATCAGCATATTAAAGCACATTTCTGTCCGTTTTAAATTGAGGTTTAAAGGCTGTGTAGACACAGAGACGACAAATGTTTCTGTTGATGCTCATTCCGCTGTTTTAATGCAGTATTGCTTTGACGAAGCAGAACTTTACACTGAAGTACGACACCAACATTCCTCGGCAAGTGGTGAGGATCTGTGTAAAAATTACTTCCTGTTAAACTGAAATCACAGGAATCTGCTGCTTTGATTGATTTGAGCTTTGATTTCCTTCACGTTACATAACTCTGAACTAATTTTCCTTATGTCTGTGTCATCAAAGGGTCTTGCTGGAAGCAGGTAATAATTGTTATTGGATTTCTCTTTGTAAAATCTCACTTGGAGACATTTTACACATTTAATATTTAATAATGAACTTGTTTTCTAATCTTTATTTTTCAGCGCAATTGTCTCAGCCACCCTCAAGTGTCTCATGAAATTCTACAACATCACAGACAGTGTAAGATTTGCTTCTTTAAAGAGGCTGCATGCTGTATCATGTTATTGTCACATCATGATATTTTGGTATTATTATTATTATTATTATTATTATTATTATTATTATCTGCTAAAAGTAGCTGGGGAGCAGAAACCGTAAAAGCTAGAGCTACGAAATTTGGCATGTAGCTTCAAAAACTTCACCACTACTCATCCGTCAAAACTCAAACCCATCGGCCTCAAGGTGGTGCTATAATAACAACTTCAAAATTTTGATGTATATTGGTCTATAACGTTTGAACCCTAAGCCCTAGAATCAAAATTCTTTTTTCCTTGAATTCCTTGGATGTATATGCATCTAACCACATAGGCCTCTCCCATTTCTGTCTGGCTAGATTTTCCACAATATTGAAATGTTTGCAAAACAGTTTTTTTGTATCTCCGCCTACAGTTTTAGCTCAATCATCACCAAAATTTGCATGTGACATGTCTGGATGAAGCCAGAAAAAAGTTACCACTTTATTTTTTATTTTTTTTATATTGTTTATCGTTTTGCTGTAATTGGCTGAAAGTTGCTGAAAGTTGTAGGTGTGGCTTATTTTACGACTTGTGCTATAAAATGCGGTATATCTCCTGAAAGAATTAGTCTACTGTAACCAAACTTGGTGGACATGTTCACTAAAGACATCTGAACAAAATGAGTCATCAACTGACCTGATGTGGGCACTATAACACCCACAGTAAACTTTCATCAATAACTTCTAAACCATATATTGTAGAATCAAAATTCTTTTTTCTCTTTATTCCTCAGGCTGAGCTGCATCTATCCATGTAAGCCACGCCCCTTCTTAACTCGTAGTTTTTCCACCATTTTGAATTTATTGTAAATTTTGATTTAACAATTTCTTTCTCAAACACTATAAAAGCTACAGTAACGAAACTTAACAGTTGGGTTCAACATCTCACCCACTACTCAGGGAAAAAAAAATTACAGATTGGCCTGAAGGCGGTGGTGTGATAAGCACGTTTACATTTTGGCCTATAACTATTGAATTGTAAGTCACAGGATCAAAATTCCTTTTTCCCTGCATTCTTTGGGTCGGTATGCATCCAGCGATATAGTCCATCCTCTGCCCTCCTACTAGATTTTGTGCCATTTTGAATTGTTTTCAAAACAGTTCTTTCATATCTCCTCCTACCTTTTTAGCTCAATCATCACCAAAATTTGCATGTCGCATGGCTGGATCAAGCCAGAAAAAAGTACCTTCTTAGTTTTTTGATAGTCTTTATCGTTTTGATGTAATTGGTTGACAAAGTTGAGTGGGTGTGGCTTCTTTGACAAAAACTGATATCTCATGAATGATTAGGTCTATTGTGACCATACCTGTTGAATAATCGGCAAAAACTGAATCATTCGCCAAGTCATTGCTTGTGCTTGGATCCCGCTTATTGCCGCTTGCAGCTATATTTATTATTATTTCTGGAGTCCTCTCCCTCCTGTATGCTCTTGTCATTCAAAATTAAATTCCTTTACTTCCTGCCTTTGGCATTTGGAAGAACAGCGTCTGCGTGTTGCTTTGTGCGAGCACTTCAGTGGATTTTCCTCCAGATTCAGTGAGGATTCACTGGAAAACGCTGAGTGGATCAAACCATCATTACTTTTCTTCGAAACACAGATGCATAATATTTTTAATAATGTTGTCCTATATATATAAAACCTGTAAGACTGTGTTTATAACTACCAATGGTCCTGGTCAGTTATCCAAAAACAGACATAAAAACCCTTGGAAATGATTTGATTGAAAGCTTTCAATTAAACTCTCTCTCTCTCTTTCTGAACATGCGGGCCCAAACTTCAAACTAATTGGAGTTTAACGCAAAACAAACAAGATGTGAGTGTGTAAGGTCAGAGCTTCTGTAGCTACGACCTTTAGACAAGAAAGATAACATTGATGACAATGTAGGAGCAGGAGAAAAGCAAGTTAAAGGTCAGTGTTCCAGATTCTGAAATTAGGAGGTCCCAAGTCCAAAATCTGCTTAGGGGACCCCAAAAATGCGAGGATCGACCCTGCATCCGAGACAAAAGAACCTCCAGCCAGTATAAAGCTCTGATCTTAAGAAAACAAAATTAAAATGAGCGGTTAGTTTACATTTTCATATTTTTCAAATCTTTTAGGATCTCCCTAAGCAAATCCGAGCTAACTTCATCCTGAGCGTGGAGACTGATGAGCTGTTCATCACTGCGGGCCTGCAGGATCGAGTCGTGCAGGTCAGATAATCAGCTGTGATCTGTTTTTTAAAAACTTTCTGTTTAAACCTGACCTTCTCTTTGGCTTTGCAGGTCTATGAAGGTTTAGTCTACATGGATTTCAGCAAGAAGCTCATGGAGGAGCAGGGCTACGGTATTTATCTGCTGTCTGTCATGATGTGTGTAAATGATTTAAAGGACCATACCACCCATTTTGCATGTTTGAGCCTAATATATATTCAATTTTCATACATGTTANTTAAAGGACCATACCACCCATTTTGCATGTTTGAGCCTAATATATATTCAATTTTCATACATGTTATTACGCTACTGACAATCATTTCCCGAAGGATAAAACCGTATTTCAGCTTTCCTGATATTTTGCATAATCTCTTAATTTTTCAAAATTAAATATTCAAGTGATACACCCACCTTAAAAATCCATGTTTCTCCTGCTAATAGTTACACAGCCTTATGAAGTCACGGTCCTTTAAATTTTTCCATAAACGCAGGTCTTCTTTTGGGACTATATTCCCCGGTGGAGGCATACATTCACTCCACGCTTTTTATTGAGCTTAAACACTAAAATCAACAGTCCTCAACAGCTACACATGATGGATCATCTACATACCTCCTTCCCTTCTTTAGCTCATTCCTCTCTACTTCTCACATATCTCTCCCTCTGGCACTTACCATACATACACACACACATGAGGTTAGTCATCTGTAGCTGCTTTGCACTATGTACAGGACTACTTCCTAAAACTTGAAAACTTGAAATTATGTAAGTTCTTAAAAAAAAAAACAAAACAAAAACCTGAATACACGTCTTGGTGATGATGGATTACCTATCCCAAGACCATTTCAAGTATCAACAAGTTGATTTTAATAGCAGAATGAACTGAAACCAATGGAGGTCTGGAAGGTAGGAAAAACATTTTTAATTCACCGTTCCAGTAGTATGCTTTGGGAAACGATTGTCATTTGTCATTTACGTGTATGAATATTGAATATATTAGGTTCAAACATGCAAAATGAGTCATATGATCCTTTAAGACTCAATTTTCTCGTGTGTGTGTGTGTACGTGTGTACTTCTGTCCGCAGGTAACTATGTTTCCATGGAAATGAAGGATCTTCCACTGTTCTGGCTGGCCTACCTTAGTGACCCCAGCGACTCTGGACGCATTCACAGCAACGTTCGACAGCGCTGGCTCAGTGGTGCGTCTTTATTCTTCATGTCACTCATGACTCGTCTATTTTCTGCTGCATGAAGCCACAGTTGGGGTGTAGATCATGACTAGTGACCCCGAGGTCGACTGATCAGGTCTCCTCCATAAAATGTTGTATTCCAGCAGTGAGTCAGAAAATTATGCCAGAATCATTGTACCACTGTTCTGTGTAATATGCATTCTTTGTGCACTGTGTGTGTATGTATGTATATATCTATATTATTACTGTAATGCCAGTAATTCTCTGTCTGTCTGTGGCACACATATCTCGAGAACGCAGCGCTGTATGAAGCGGAAATTCGGCAGGTATAACGCTCGAGATCCAAGGATGTGCCTTTGCCACGTGTGAAGTTGTTTGGTTGAACGGTTTTCGAATTTGTGCCGGTAAAAATGGTCCGCACGCAGAAGACAAAATGACAGCACTGCCGTTACGCTCTGGGCGCGTTGGGTACGAACAGGAACTGCACTTCTTCCTCAATGCAGATTCAGACTGTCTAATATCGCTAGACTTAGGCTGTCCAACTTTACAAGGAACATTTCTTGCTTATTGCATGTTTCTGTATGTTTTGCTTTCCTGTTTATAGTGCTATAGCAGCACACGCACACGCTTACGTATTAAAGCTGGCTGGCTTCGACTGTAATGAAAGGAATTACTGTCTGTCTCTCCGTCTGTGAGTGAGACAGACGGAGAGACAGACAGTGAGCAAGACTAAAATGATGAAAGAAAGATATGCACTTTGCAGGATCTCTCTCACTCTCTCTCTCTTTTGCGGACCTTGGTATGCTAAAAACTTTAGTTTAGTGGAGAAACCGACAGTGCATTTTACATAAAGGGCTGTACTAACAACCTTAAGTATCTACAGATGGATTCCCTCATGTTAATCTAGTTTTTGTAGACAGGAGCTTCCACCTCATTTAGGAGGCACCAATTATTAAAATTTTAAAAATTTGGACTCGGTATGTTTTGAATAAACATACTTCCTGGAGTACATGCTTCATGGATTCATCTTATAATCTGAACTATAAAAGCAGAAATCTGTCTGTGGCACCAACATCTCTAGAACCCGGCACTGTTTGAAGTTGATATTCAGCAGGTTTATTGCTTAGGACCCAAGGACTTGCAGGTTGCATGTGAAGTTGTTTGGATAAGTGGGTCACAAATTGAGTTGTGCTGGTAGAAAGTAGTCCACGTGGCAAGATACCCTCTGGGCGCGGCAGCATATGCGCCGCGGCACTTGTGGCAGGCTGTGGCGCACACCATAAAGGCCAGCCCAGTCTGAACACGCACATTTTTAATGGGCACTGCACCTGTATATATATATTTAAGTAACATCACACAAGAGGGGAGGCACCCTGTTATACTGTATATCAGCACAGCGTGATTCAGTCGTAGGCCTCGCATGTTGGTTAATCGTTCCTGTTCTCTGTGGATGGTCTCCAGTTAATATCGGCTAATTAACAGTTATTAAAACGCCTGTAAAGAAGAGTGATACGTATTGTTAAAAGTCCTAGTGCTGTTTGTGAACTGGTGTGACCGTCACCATCTCATTTTAAATTTAAGTAAGACAAATGAGATGATAGTTGACCCCAGGGAGGTGGGTGACCATGAACCTGTAATCATCAGAGAGACAGTACAATCATGCAAGTATGCTCCTATACATATTGACATAAGTTAAGCTGGAGTGTTCACATAGATAATCTGTGTGCCAGGCTGGCTCAGAGGCTGCACTTTCTGCGTAGACTCAGACTGTTTGGTGTGAGCGGCGAGATCATGCTGACATTTTACAGAGCGGTGCTTGAAAGCATCGTTAGATCTGGAATGTCGGCATGGTATGGCACCCTCACCGTCCAGTTAAAATCCAGGGTTACCAACATGGTGAAAACAACAATGAAGGTGATGGGGAGACAGAATATCCGTCCCTTCAGTCCATTTATGAGGAAGCTGTAGTCAGACACACACAGAATACTGAAGGATCCCTCTCATGTTTTATTTCATGAGTATGAATTGTTGCCCTCTGGAAGACGAAACAGTGTGCAAATGTAAAACCAGTCGTCTCAGACTTTCATTTGTTTCCACCGCCATAAGACTGTTGAACAACTAATTTTAAACTATTATTTTCTTAATAATCTTTTACTTGGCTGAAGCTACTTTGACTGTGTGGACTTGACTGTTGTTGTCGCTGCTGGTATTGTTGACTGTGGCTGTATTATGACAGGTTTCTGAATTTGTATTAAGTGTAACATTNCTGGTATTGTTGACTGTGGCTGTATTATGACAGGTTTCTGAATTTGTATTAAGTGTAACATTAATTATGTAGCCAGATGACTGTTTTTTACGAGTACTGCCTGTCTGTTCCTTTAGCTTTTAACTGTGTGTTACTGGTTTTATGAACTGAATCTGCTGTGCCGGGGTCATGCTGTATGTATGTTCTATGTATGTATGGATGGATGTTTTATGGACTGTGTTTTATGCACTTTATGCAGTATGTACAGTACTTCAGGGATGGGCAACTTTATTGAGGTTGGGGGCCAGTAAAATGTCATTCTCCCCGTTATACCAGATGTTAACGTGATGTGAATAAACGGCACTCATATGCGAATATTCGGACTACCATGTCAAACCATACTACCATACTACCATGTACCATACTACCATGTCAAAACCATTTACAACTGTGGCGGCGTGAATTTCTGACTGCTCCTCAAGAAAGTTTGGTGGCGCAACAGAACATCAAGATGGATTCAACATCAATCCAGTGATGACAGAAAAGAAGAGAAAACGTTTGTGGATTCATCCGATTCTGCAGGGAAGGAAAGAACACAGGGAGTTTCGCTGTCCAATAAGGAGCTGAAACTTTACCATGACGCTCCACATCTGAGGAGGCAGAGGACAAATTTCAGGGAGCCAATCGATCCAGAACAGCGTATGGCGATGTGTCTCAGGTCATATTAATATCTGAGCGCAGTACAGTCCGTGTGTAAAAAGCGCACACGCCGGGCGGTCAGAGTGCACCTTCATGTGTGCTCTGTAGGTGCACAGACTGAGCTGTGATAAACCACGCATTGTTACACACACCGTGTGTCATAAGAAAACTGCTGAGATGNCAGACTGAGCTGTGATAAACCACGCATTGTTACACACACCGTGTGTCATAAGAAAACTGCTGAGATGCACGTTGAGTCAACATAAAACGTGACGTGTGATGACAGTTTTGATTTGGCTGATCCGCTCTTGCTGCAGGCGAAAGAAGGAAAAAAAATGGAGCTAATAAAATAAATGCTGCATTTTTGCGATGCGAAATTTCGCCTTGTGCCATACTCTGATTAAGTGATAATAATAATTAATAACGATAATAACTGATGTAGTTTTTAATTGAGAATGCAATTTATTTGCGCTTAAAATCGCGTTCACTGTAAAAGGGCCTTCATTCTCTCTCTCTCTCTCTCTCTCTCTCTCTCTCTCNCTCTCTCTCTCTCTCTCACTCACTCACTTACTCCCCACCTCTCGTTCTGTCACCGTGGAGAGGAAAAGAGACATTTACTTGTGGAGATGCAGGAAAATAGCAGCTTCTGCTGGATGTTAACATGCAGCACTGACCCCCACTGGACCTGACCTGACCTTATTCTTTCACTGAAAGCTGTCTCCTGTGCTACCATGGAATAGATGGTAGTAATACTGCATCAGTAATGACTGAGCAACTGAGCGCCCTCTGTTGGTGGATGGTGGTACTACAAAGGAAAACACTTATAATTTTCATTTTTATTAATTGGGAAGTCATCCAAGAGCTTGACAGGTCAAAGGTGCGGGCCGTATCCAGCCCGCGGGCCACCAGTTGCCCATCCCTGATGTACTTGCACTGTATGCAGTTTGCACATCGGAGCCTAAGACAAGTTTCCCTTTGGGACAATAAAGTACTTCTTATCTTATCTTATCTTACCTTGCCTTATCTGATCTGATCTGTTCTGTGTGTGTGTGTGTGAATTTCTTTTTTCTTTCAATTATTTTACTTTAATTAAAGGTTCAGTTTTTGTTAATATTTGGAATCAAAGGTAAAGATGACACGTAATAAAGACTGGGTTTTTTTACGGCACAGTTTGCTTTTATTTGACAAGGTGCCAATACACACCGATCAGCCACAACATTAAAACCAGCTGCCTGATATCGTGTAGGTCTCCTCGTACCACTAAAACATCTCTNTCAGCCACAACATTAAAACCAGCTGCCTGATATCGTGTAGGTCTCCTCGTACCACTAAAACATCTCTGACGTGGAGGCATGGACTCCACAGACCTCTGAAGGTGTCCTGTGGTATCTGCACCAAGATGTTAGCAGCAGATCCTTTAAGTCCTGAAGTTGTGAGGTGGGGCCTTCATGGATCAGACTTATTTTTCCAGCACATCCCATAGATGCTGGATTGGACTGAGATCTGGGGAATTTGGAGGCTGAGTCAACACCTTGAACTCTTTGTCATGTTCCTCAAACCGTTCCTGAACAATGTTAGCAGCGTGGCAGGATGTGTTATCCTGCTGAAAGAGGCCATGACATCAGGAAATACTGCTGCATGAAGGGCTGGACTTGGTCTGCAGCCATATTTAGGTGCTACATGTCAAAGTAACATCACATGAATCAGGACTCAAGGTTTCCCAGCAGAACATCATCAGATCATCACCCTGCCTCCGCCGGCTTGCCTTCTTCCCATAGTGCACCTGGTGTATTTCTTCCCAGGTAAACCACGCACACACACCTGGCTGTCACATGATGTCAGAGAAAACCTGATTCATCAGACCAGGACACCTTCTTCCATCGCTCATGGTCCAGTTCTGATGCTCACATGTCCATTGTAGGAGCTTTGGACAGTGGACTGGTCAGCATGGCGCTCTGAGTGGTCTGCGGCTACGCAGCCATACGCAGCATGCTGCCATGCTGTGTGTTCTGACACCTTCTATCATAGCAGCAGCTATTTTTTCTGCTGTTTGTGCTGCAGCAGCTCTTCTGTGGGATCAGACCAGATGGGCTAGCCTTCGCTCCCCATGTACAGCAGTAAGCCTCGGGCGCCATGACCCTGTCACCGGTTCACTGGTCGTCCTTCCTTGGACCACTTTTGGTAGGTACTGACCTGCATACCAGGAATGCCCCACAGACCTGCCATTTTGGAGACGCTCTGACCCAGTCATCTAGCATCGCATGTTGACCCTTGTCAAAGTGGCTCAGATCCTCACGCTGCACATTTTTCCTGCTTCAACACATAAACTTCAAGAACTGACTGTTGACTTGCTGCTAATATATCCCACCCCTTTACAGGTGCCATTGTAACTAGATGATCCATGTAATTCATTTCATATGTCAGTGGTTTTAATGTTGTGGCTGACTGGTCTATGTGGAGGCTCTGTATGTGTGTGTGTGTGTATGGTGTGTTGTTTATGTATTTTTTTGCATGTGTATGTGTGTGAAGTTGTGCATCCTAACAGAGGAAATGCGTCATGCATTACTTTGACCTCTGCTGTGCTGCTGTGTGTTTCCTGCAGGAGAACCTCTGGTGGTTGAGGCCATGAAGACCTTTGCTGAGCTGACAGATGAAGCCAGGTTGGTTTGAGTGGCTCCAAACTGAGGGAAATGTGTCGTTTCTGATGTTGCCTTGAGCTTTGCTTGCTTGCTGAATGGTGCCTGTAAAGGTTTGAAATGGTTGTCCCTGCAGGGTGGCTCTGCAGGACAGAGACTGGAGCAAACTTGCCCAGCTCATGGACCGGAACTTTGAGCTACGGAGGTAGACAGTATATTTTGATTCAAGGCATTGATGCTGAAGTTAGAGTAACAGCTAAAGACATGCAACACATATATCTCATAGGTCCGTCTACACTGACAACTGTCTGGGTTCTGGGAATCTCAGGATGGTCCAGCTGGCCCGGCAGGTAGCTGAACCAGGCTTTCACTTGTGTTTACTGAACAATATTTGTTCTTTTTTATGTTTTTTTTTTTTTTTTNTTTTTTTTTTTTTTTTGTTTCTTTTGTTTCCCTGTTTATGTACTGATTGTGTTTCTGCTGCCTCATGCAGTTTGGTTCAGCTGTGAAGTTACCTGGCAGTGGAGGAGCAGTGGTCGGTCTGTGTCTGGACCAAGAAAGACTGGTGAGACTTTGAAGCTTTAGGCTCAGGTTAAAGGTCATGGTTTTGCATCTTCTGACATTCACTTTACTGCCGACTTTCCAGCCATCACTCGTCTCACGGAAAATTATACTTTTGAGTAAAAATTACTGACTTAAAGGCCCCTTTTGCACCTCATATTAAAATGTTATTTCTGACAGTAAACGGCAGGCAGAAACGGCTCAGCAACTTGTCATCCATCTGGCTGCTTCATGGCCTTCATGGTTTGAAGCATGTCAGTGTGAGAGATGTTGGCGCTAAAGTCCTGACATGCTCAGAACTTTGTCGCAGGCTGTCTTTGCTCACCGTCTGTGTATCATCCTGCGGTCTAGAATAACCTTACGGATTGCTGACTAAAATGTCATCTTTATTCTCATTGTTAGTTTGCAGCAGCACAACATCAAAATCTGGAAGTTTCAGCAAAATGTTTTCCTCTTTGCTGTCGTGCTGTGATTCACCGGGCATTCATGGCACAATCTGACATGCTATTAAATTTGATACCCTACAGTCTCACACATACTTATCTGGCACAGTGTGACATGCAAAGAATTTATAAGATAGCTGCTAATGTACAGTTTCAACTGCAGTCAGTTATAAGACACAAGACATGTTTTTACCAAGGTCAACAACACATGAAGACCAGATCAAACTGACTAAAAAGGCATCATAGTATCTTCAGATATAAAAATTAATGTGACCAGATAAAGAAACGTGTGAAAATGTTACACGGGAAAATGAACATGTACACGTTTATGACTGGAATCAATTCTCAAATCTGTTAAATGAGAAAAATGTTTGAAAAATCAATCTGAAGCCATGATATCTGATACCGGGAAAAGATGCTAATGCTAACAGTTGTAAACCAAAGTGGACAAGTCATACCTCTTGTAAATGTATGGATCTAAAGGCTACTGTAAATTCTGAAGAGTTATTTGTTTGTCCAGCCTCTCAGTGTTGGAAGTTGTCTGTTTGTCCCACTAGGTGGCGATGAGGAAAGCTTTCCAGGAGGCAGGCTGCGTCTTCTGTGTCATTGTACCATACGACCCGTCTGCTAGCACCATGTGCAGCCAGCGCTGACCTGATCAGGTCCATCAAGTTATGTTAAAGCCGTGATTAAAAATAATAATTAAAGATATATTAGGTACATTCAGGACCTGTCTTCACTCACTATTTTACTATTTAGAAAATTGGCATTCTATAACAGATGATTTGAATATTTTTTCTAATGTTTGATATTTGTATGTAAAATGTGATTTTTGTACAGTAATGCCATTAATGCTGTGTGCAATTAAACTCTCTGATAAATTTAAAACACGACCATCAAAATACTGTTTATACATGTTTTGGCTTCATGAAGCCATGTTACGTATTCACAGTCAGTAACAAAACAGGGTTTCAATTTGAAAAGAAAATGAACTTGATTGTATCAGAAATCTACTTATATATTCTTCTAAAACAAGTTTCAAACCATGTTGACGGACAATCTCCCAGTTCTACCATTTTCTTACAAATTGCTTGTTTTTTCGAACAGTGCTAGATTTTTGTCAACACCAGACACAAAAAAATATTGCTTTATTTTTATTTGTTTTGCTCATAACAAAATATTTACCCAGTAACCATCTGTACAGTTTCTGTTTCACACATATTCTTAAATTAATCAAAATTGATTTTTTTTTTTTTTTTTTTTTTTTTTTTTTTTTTTTTTTTTTTTTTTTTTTTTTTNTTTTTTTTTTTTTTTTTTTTTTTTTTTTTTTTTTTTTTTTTTTAATTTTTACCTCTCTGGACCCCAAGCACTTTCTGGGCAGTTTTTGCTCCTGTCACATTTTTACTCATTTTTCACTGTACCTGCAAGTCCTGCACCTCTATGGAAGCAGCTCAATCATGGCTATATATAGGAAGAAGTCAAAAATGTCTTTTGTGCAGTATAACACATTTATAATGTCATAAAGCATAAAAAAAAAAAATGGATGTTGAATTTCTTTGATAATTAATTTTAAAAAATTGAAAAAAGATATAATCTATAAAAAAGTTAAAAAAAAAAAAAAAAAAAAAAAAAAAAAAAAAAANGGGGGGGGGGGCATTCAGCCAATAACTCGCTGAATTGTTGTCATGTGACTTTTAAATGCCGCTTTAGCGCTTCAGGCTTGCTAGTAACAGCGAAAAACGCCGAATTTTTTGCTTTTTACAGAATTTGGATTGGATTTTTTTTTTGTTTTTTAGCGAAGTTTAAATGAGACATCTATAATAAAGTGATTTTGAGGAAATATCACTATTTTAAGCTTAAATTTGGTTACGTTTCTTTACTTCTTGGTTTGGTGCCCATGGTAAGTTCAAGGACCGTCGGAAATTTGAAAACCTGACGATAATTTTGATTTTTAAAGTTTCTGGCAATGAAAAATGGTGTAATTTTGGCGATTGTTTAAAGAAAACATGTCTTTCAAACCCGCTGGCAGGTTAACTTTTTGTAAACTTTCCACCTTTATATTTAATCTCAATAAAAGGAAATAACACTTTAAAACTTAAAAATCGCCCTGACAGTTTAAAAAGGTAACTTTTTATTATAGAAACACTTTTAACAGAAAAGGCTAAAGCAGTTATTTTTCTTTTTCAAACAAAGGCCATCTGACAATCCTTTGATGGTGGAGACATATCTGACAGTAAATTACTGAACTTGTAAGAAACAGGAAAATTAACAACTTTAAATATTCAAAACTCATTAAAGTTTTTGCCAAAATCATGAACTCTTATAACTGAAAATATTTAAAAAATAATAATAATAATGACAATGTCATTATGTGTATCAGCACCGTCAGACAGAAGTTCTGACAGAGTTGACAAAATTCCACATTGCTACAGATAACTCATGTATTATAATTATCTATATTATAGTTAAAAATCCATTTTTTTTTTTTTTTCATTTTCTAGCTGGCTCTATAATCTCCATAAAATTCATAATTCTGATTCTTAATTTCAAACTAATCTTATCTGTTAAAGGCTGACGGTGTTGACAGGTTATGGTTGTGACCACAGTCTTATCAATATTATATGTATTAAATATTAAAAAATTAAAAACTTACCTCAACTGCACTACACTAGTTCCAAGGGAAACAGGAAGTGTTAAAGGATCCTCACAGTTTGAGCTAACCACAAAATTCCCTGATTTTATGACGTTTTTGGAAATATCTGNAAAGGATCCTCACAGTTTGAGCTAACCACAAAATTCCCTGATTTTATGACGTTTTTGGAAATATCTGTTTTGGAAAACTATGGGACACAATTTCAAATGACTAAAATTCTGAGCAAAATTTTTACAAAACATTCAGATTACAACTTTATGATTTAATGTAGACTACTATTTTTTCCTAATACAAAAATATATAGTTTTAAATAACTTTAAACTCTTTTATACTGTATGAATTTATGAATCTTGTTTCGGGACAAGGGATTTTTTTTTTTTTTTTTT